>PVKV010008901.1:0-84630 GCA_004027835.1 Alouatta palliata
TGATTAGGTCCCATTTGTCTATTTTGGCTTTTGTTGCCAATGCTTTTGATGTTTTGGTCATGAAGTCCTTGCCTACGCCTATGTCCTGAATGGTTTTGCCTAGATTTTCTTCTAGGGTTTTTATGGTGTTAGGTCTTATGTTTAAGTCTTTAATCCATCTGGAGTTAATTTTGGTGTAAGGTGTCAGGAAGGGGTCCAAATTTGAATATATTTCATCCAAAATGTAATTAAAGTGTTAAAATACTAAAAAATTAAAAACGTTTCCTATTTTGTCCAAAAAGTTGTTTAATCAAAATTATTGATTAAAAATACCTGGGAATACAACTAACAAAGGATGTAAAGGACCTCTTCAAGGAGAACTACAAACCACTGCTCAATAAAATAAGAGAGGACACAAACAGATGGAGAAACATTCCATGTTCATGGTTAGGAAGAATCAATATCGTGAAAATGGCCATACTGCCCAAAGTAATTTACATATTCAACGCTATCCCCATCAAGTTACCAATGACCTTCTTCACAGAACTGGAAAAAACCATCTTAAACTTTATATGGAACCAAAAGAGAGCCCGCATAGCCAAGTCAATTCTAAGCAAAAAGAACAAAGTGGGAGGCATCACACTACCAGACTTCAAACTATACTACAAGGCTACAGTAATCAAAACAGCATAGTACTGGTACCAAAACAGAGATATAGACCAATGGAACAGAACAGAGGCCTCCGAGGCAACACCACACATCTACAACCATCCGATCTTTGACAAACCTGACAAAAACAAGCAATGGGGAAAGGAGTCCCTGTTTAATAAATGGTGTTGGCAAAACTGGCTAGCCATATGCAGAAAGCAGAAATTGGACCCCTTCCTGACAACTTACACTAAAATTAACTCCTGATGAATTAAAGACTTAAACATAAGACCTAACACCATAAAAACCCTAGAAGAAAACCCAGGCAAAACCATTCAGGACATAGGTGTAGGAAAGGACTTCATGAGCAAAACACCAAAAACATTGGCAACAAAAGCCGAAATAGACAAATGGGACCTAATCAAACTCCACAGCTTCTGCATGGCAAAAGAAACAGTCATTAGAGTGAATTGGTAACCAACAAAATGGGAAAAAATTTTTGCAATCTACCCATCTGACAAAGGGCTGATATCCAGAATCTACAAAGAACTAAAACAGATTTACAAGAAAAATACAAACAAGCCCATTCAAAAGTGGGCAAAGGACATGAACAGACACTTTACAAAAGAAGACATACATGAGGCCAACAAACATATGAAGAAATGCTCATCATCACCGGTCATTAGAGAAATGCAAATCAGAACTACATTGAGATACCATCTCACACCAGTTAGAATGGCGATCTAAAAAATCTGGAGACAACAGATACTGGAGAGGATGTGGAGAAATAGGAACACTCTTACACTGTTGGTGGGAGTGTAAATTAATTCAACCATTGTGGAAGACAGTGTGGCAATTCCTCAAGGACCTAGAAATAGAAATTCCATTTGACCCAGCAATCCCATTACTGGTTATATATCCAAAGGATTATAAATTGTTCTGCTATAAGGACACATGCACACGAATGTTCACTGTAGCACTGTTTACAATAGCAAAGACCTGGAACCAACCCAAATGCCCATTGATGATAGACTTGACAGAGAAAATGTGGCACATATACACCATGGAATATTATGCAGCCATCAAAAACGATGAATTCATGTCCTTTGTAGGGACATGGATGAACCTGGAAACCATCATTCTCAGCAAACTGACACAAGAACAGAAAATCAAACACCGCATGTTCTCACTCATAGGTGGCTGCTGAACAATGAGAACACATGGACACAGGGAGGGGAGCATCACACACTGGGGTCGGTCAGGGAGGGACAGTGAGGGGTGGGGAGTTGGGGAGAGATAGCATGGGGAGAAATGCCAGATATAGGTGATGGGAAGGAAGGCAGCAAATCACACTGCCATGTGTGTACCTATGCAACAATCTTGCATGTTCTTCACATGTACCCCAAAACCTAAAATGCAATAAAAAATAAATAAATAAATAATTTTAAAAAAACCAAAATTATTCATTAAAGTTTGAAAGTAAAATATAAATAGTAACTAATGAATACTGATATTTAAATAAAAATTTCAAATAAACTTAGTGTTTACTTAGTTTTAAATTTACTCATTATATATTTTCATAAACATTAAATTATCTGTTATTTTTACATTTCATGTTTCATGCTTCATTTATGCTGTATCTAGACAATGTATAAAAAATTAAAAGTAGTATTTTTTAAATTGCAAAAGTTTCTTTAGCCGCCATCTGTAACTGCTGCAAACACTGCAGTGATTTGTAAGTACTTACAGACCCACAAACTGGAACTTGAAGAAAGCAAGACAATGGATGCGCATTACTCCTGGGAAATGCTGCGTTATTCTCGAAGGATCTACAGCATTCATGACATCTGAGAGGAAAGGTTTGACAGGTACTATTAATTTGTCTTTTCTCTTGCCTGAATGCTTCCACAGCTTAGATTCTCCTTGCACTCACATTCTTCAGCAATGTCCTTTTGTGATGCTGGCAGCAGCACAACCCGTAATTCTTCGGGACATTTGGGTAGTCACCTTTTGTTTCTGGGACAGAGGAACATTTTCTGTGGTTTGAATGGTGTTAGTCACCAGAGTGGTTGTTTAGGGTATCTACACTGGTCACCTGATTTCATATATTCTTTAATACATTTACTTTTTTATGTGTCTTTTCTAAACATGAGGTCTGAGGTAGGGGTTCCTCCTGATGAGACCTAGGGCTGTCCTGAGCTCAGTAAATAAATTCAACACTGCTTATATGTACAACCCATATGTATAAAATAGAAATAGGTTCTCCCCATAAGTACTTGAATAAATCACTATGTAAACAGTTTGTTGTTTATTTTTCTAGACTTAAAAAAATACACATACACACACACACACACACACACACACACACACACATATATATTTTTTTGAGACAGAGTCTTACTCTATTACCCAGGCTGGAGTGCAGTGGTGCAATCTTGGCTCATTGCAACCTCCCCCTCTAGGATTCAAGCAATTCTTGTAACTCAGCCTCCAGAGTAGTTGGGATTACAGGTGTGTGTCACCACACCCGGCTAATTATAGTAGAGACAGGGATTCACCATGTTGGCCAGGCTGGATGCACATATTTTATACAAAATTATAAAAAATATATAAATGAGATCATGATATGAAAACTTGGGGAAGTTTCTTTCTCCATTTAACAATGTATTATGCACTCTTTTCTGTTGTTTCATACAATTTATTAACTTTATCTTATTCCTAACTAAAGATTACACTATTTTTTTTTTTTTTCTGAGACAGAGTCTTGCTCTGTTGCCCATGCTGGAATGCAGTGGCATGATCTTGGCTCACTGCAACCTCTACCTCTTGGGTTCAAGCGATTCTCCTGCCTCAGCTTCCTGAGTAGCTGGGATTACGGGCACCTGCCACCACATCTGGCTAATTTTTTTGTATTTTTAGTAGAGACTGGTTTTCACCATGTTGGCCAGGCTGGTCTCAAACTCCTGACCTCATGATCTGCCTCCCTTGGCCTCCCAAAGTGCTGGGATTACAGGTGTGAGCCACCGTGCCCAGCCAAATTTTTGTATTTTTAGTAGAGATGGGTTTTTGCCATGTTGGCCAGGCTATTCTCAACCTCCTGACCTCAGGTAATCTGTCCACCTTGGCCTCTCAAAGTGCTGGGGTTACAAGCGTGAGCCACTGTGCCCAGCCTGATTACACTATTTTTTAAGCCAATTCCTTTCTGATTGGTATTTGGTTATTCTCTATTCTTTAAATTTTTGTCACCGTAAAAACCCTACAGCAAATGTCCTTGGATAGGTTACTTGGTTTTCACTATGTTTAAATTCATGACTGCATTTGGTCAATACAGCTAATTTATAAGTGTTAGAAATAAACTACACATATCTTCTATAGGATCACTGAGTCTCTGCTCCTATTTTACGTATTCTGAAAGCTTTCTTAAGGATTTTTCTGGGCAATCTAGAAAAAGTTCTAGATGAAAATTTTATACAAATGTGTGTTGTCTGCAATCCAACCCAAGGCAGTTTGATACATTAGTGTATTAAGCTTTCTTGCTCAGAAACGGCAGAAAGATTAGAAATCTATATTAATTAGGAATGGCGAGTGGAAACTCAAGTGTATATATTTATACATTTAATTATTTTTCTTTTAAAATAAATATAAAATACCTTGTTTTATATTTATTTTAATGTATTATGAGATATAAATCCATCTTATTGTCATATGTATGATCTACATGTACAATTAAGATGGATACATATACATCTCCGTATCTGTGTGTGTGTGAGTGTGAGTATGTGTGTGTGTGTGTGTGTGTGTGTATACAAGCTTTGTTTGGAGGTAGAAAGTAGCAGATCCAGGATTCAAATTTGGATGTGACTGATAGTCTTGTCAACATACCATGCCAGTAGTCTTGCCACCATATTATGCTTTGTAGTAGGTATTAGAACTTGGTGGTGGAGGGTAGAGGTGAATTCAAAGAACATCTAGTTTTTTTTCAATATAAGAAAATATTTATAAACAGCAAACTTATCACAGTCATTACATTTAGGAAGTGGAGAGGGATTGACGAGAAGAGAAAAGGGAATTTTGCATTTCTATATTGCTTGACTTTTTAAAATAATGAGAACGAGTTCGTGTTGTATTGTCAGATTTTAATAATGAATGAAAAATAATCTTGTACATAGTTGGTGGCAATGGCAAATAATCCAGCCATGTTTGAAAACAGTTTGGAAGTTCTTCGTAAAGTTAAAGAACCCATATGACCCAGCAATTAAATTCTTAGACATTTACCCAGGAATAAATGAAAGCATAGCCTGCAAAAAGATGTGTACACAAATATTTGAAACAGTTTTATTCATAATCACTGGAAACAATGCATATGTCCACCAAGTGATGATTTGATAAATAAGTAGGGGGTACATCCATACAATGGAGTATAACTCAGCTATAAAAAGTAACAAACTGCTGATATATGCAACAACATGGCTGAATAACAATAGCATTTTGCTAAGTCTGACACAAAAGATTACATGTATGATTCTATTTGTATGATATTCACTAAAAGGGACAGCTAACAGGACAGAAATCAGATCAGTGATTGCTGGGGTTGGAAGAGGGTTGGAAGAGACCATTGACTACAAAATGGCACTAGAGATCTTTTTGGACAGATAGAAATATTCTATATCTTTATTGTAGTTATACAATTGTAGACAATTTTTTTTTTTAAATGGAGTCTCACTTTGTCACCCATGCTGGAGTGCAGTGACGCAATCTCGGCTCATTGCAACCTCCACCTCCTGGGTTCAAGTGATTCTGGTGCCTCAGCCTCCCGAGTAACTGGGATTACAGGAGCCTGCCACCACACCCAGCTAATTTTTGTGTTTTTAGTAGCGATGGGCCAGACTGGTTTTGGACTCTGACCTCAGGTGATCCACCCACCTCAGCTTCCCAAAGTGCTGAGATTACAGGCATGAGCCACTGTGCCAGGCCAACTGTAGATATTTGTTAAAACTTATTAAACTCTATGTGTAAAAGGGATTATAGTTTGTTACAAGTTATAGCTTGCATTATTACTATTATATAAATATATATTACATAGTTCTTTTCTATCTAATTTTATTATATATGTATTATCTGTTATTATATTACCTAATTATAGGTTAAATGCAGGGCATATAGCTATTCAGTATGGCTGCACAGAGGTAGCTGAGAGGAGGGTTCTTCAACTCTATCCTCCCCAAATATTGAATGATTGGCCCTAGATGGTAGAATCACACAGGTATAAATGGAATCAGTTAATTACAGTGGCAGTTGAAGCTGAATAATCAGCTGGGTTCTCAAAGTTAATGGTGACAAGAGAATCTGAAGAGGCCTATGATGTTCCAATTCAGGGCTCAAAAGTATTCGTTAAATAGACGAATGAGCAAATGAATCAATGGAGGAAATTATGAAAAGATGAGAGCAGTGGCAGTGAGGTTTTAAAATCTTCCCCAATCCCCTGTCCCCATAAAAAACCAAAAGATCAACTCTAACAGCAAAATCCAAGGCCAAATGTCAATATCTTAATAAAATCTAAATGAACAAGATATTTTCATGAATCCCAAAATATGAGCAGGAGGAGAAAAACCACCAATCATAACTAAAGATCCACATTGTCTATGCAGGAGAGAGGAATGAGGCATCTGACAGACCTGAGACCAGAATTTTAAAGCTGGTAGTAGGTATTCACTAAAAAGTAAGTTGGACCAATTTGAGAAGAGTAACTGAAACTGGGAGGGGTTTTTGCACATGCCAATGAAGATGTGGGTGTGTGGGGCCTAAGCTAAGGCCTAAAGGAGTGGAAGCTTGGCTTTGCGGACCTTTATAATTACAAAGCTCTATTGGAGAAGAAAGTCTCACACTGAGAGGAGACTTCTGAGAGCAGAATCCAAATGGAAAAGCATGGGGTGACAGAAGTAAAGAGAAAAGAAGGTCTAGATTAAAGAGCAGAGGAACCATATGTCAAAACGCACAAGGCCTTAAAAATACATTTTTTGGCTGGGTGTAGTGGCATATGCCTGTAATCCCAACACTTTGGGAGGTGGAGGTGGGCAGATCACTTGAAGCCAGGAGTTTGAGACCAGCCTGGCCAACATGGCAAAACCCCATCTTTACAAAAAGACAAAAAAATTAGCTGGGCGTGGTAGCATGCAACTATAGTACCAACTACTCAGGAGGCTGAGAGGGGAGGATCACTTGAGGCTGGGAGGTTGAGGCTGCAGTGAGCCATGACCACACCATTCTACTCCAAGCTGGTGACAGACCCTGGGAGGTTGAGGCTGCAGTGAGCCATGACCACAGCACTACATTCCAGCCTGGGCAACAGAGTGAGACCCTGTTTCAACAACGTCAACAAAAATATATATGTATATATAAAGAACATAGAAGAATGAGTTCTAGATCAACGAAGCTAGAAAAGTTATTAACCCATCCTTCCTTCATAAAAGAGAAATTAAATTTATATAAAAATGAAGACTAGAGTAAGATTGTGTTCAAATTCAACACTAAGTTATAAGAAAAAAGGTGGAATAATAATAAAAGCATATCAGAAAGACATGCTTTTGAAACTGTTGAAATAGTACGACTTACTATTTCAAAATGAGCTAAAAGACACAAAATAACATTAGGTAGAAAAGAACTATACACATCAGAGTTATAAAATCTTAGAAATGATGTAGGAGAATTCAGAATTAGAACTAATATTAATTATTTCAGAAATAGAAACTAAAGTAGAAGGTACAGAACAGTGAACAAATCAACAGATAATGCCTTACATAGGAGGTAAAAAGAGTTTCAATACATTTAAGAGAAATGAAGGATTCCAAAGGAAGTGGTTGATATAGAAAGTAAGCAAAGAATATTCAACGTATGTATGATAGAAGAGCCACAAAGAAAAATTAAAAATGGAAATTTAAAAGTAATTTAAATTAAAAAAACTGACACTCAAGAAAATTTCCTAAAATAAAAAGAGACTGAGGCTGGGTGCTGTGGCTCATACCTGTAATCCTAGCACTTTGGGAGGCTAAGGTGGGAAGATTGCTTGAGCCCAGGAATTTGAGACCAGCCTGGGCAACATGGCAAATGCCATCTCTACAAAAAATTAAAAAAAAATAGCCAAGCACGATGGCACACGCCTGTAGTCCCAGCTACTTGGGAAGTTGAGGTGGGAGGATCACTTGAACTGGGGAGGTTGAGGCTGCAGTGAGCTGAGACTGAGCTATTGCACTCCAACCTGGGTGACAGAGTGAGACCTCATCTCAAAAAAAAAAAAAAAAAAAAAAAAAAAAAAAAAAAAAAAAAAAAAAAAAAAAAAAAAAAAAAAAAAAAAAAAAAAAAAAAAAAAAAAAAAAAAAAAAAAAAAAAAAAAAAAAAAAAAAGAGAGCGAGACTGACATGAGTACCTAGCAAAATCAATCCAGAATGACCAAGTTCAAGATAAAACAACTTCTGGGCTTTATAGAAAAAGAAAAAAATATTTGGGCATCTAGTCAAAATCTCAAGTCACTTACACAGGAAAGAAAATAAGATTGTCATTAGACATTATTCCAGAAGAAATGAAGTAACATTCCTTAAAGATACTCAAGGAAAGAAAACATGAGCCAGAGATTTTATAGGTAGCCAAATGCAACAAGTTTTTATTTGTAAAAGAACCAGAGAACATTGTTCCCATGCACCTTTCCTGAGGAATTTACTAAAGAAAGATTTTTTTAGACAACCAAAATGGAAAGACATTGGCATAAGAATGAATGGTGTAACTAAAAAGAAAACGTAAAAAAAAAAAAAAAAAAAAAGAAAAAAAACTAAAAAGAATGAATGGTGAATATTAGATGTACTTTTGCCCATAAAACTATGATGCTTATAAGAAGAGTAAACACCCAGGCAAAGCAGACCCTGTATAATAATTAAAAGGAGAGAATGGTGAGAGAGATAAAAAATAAAATATTCCTGTTGATTGTTTTATAGTTACTGATGTGGTAAAAGGATGCTTATTCAAATGAGATATTGATGGATAGGGATGAGAGAGTAAAAAAAAAAATTAATTTTGATATTGCTGGAGAATCCATAGATAACAAAAATAAGATGGTGGCAACTAAGGTTATTTTAGCATAAGTATAAAAGTAACCACTAAAAACAAAACCCTTCCAAATACCAAATATATTGAGAAAACAAAATAAATTACATAATGAAAAACCAGTGAGATAAAAGGCTCGCATATTTATAACATAAAACAATATGAAGTGAAAAAAGTAATGTGCAAAAAAATATACATAGATATTTGCTTTTAAAAAGGCAAAATAGCAACATATGTGTGTGTATGTGATGGTTGTTTTTTTTTTTTTTTGAGACAGAGTCTTGCCCTGTCGCCCAGGCTGGAGTGCAATGGCACGATCTCGGCTGACTACAACCTCCGCCTCCCAGGTTCAAGTGATTCTCCTGCCTCAGCCTCTTGAATAGTTGGGATTACAGGCATATGCTACCATGCTTGGCTAATTTTTTGTATCTTTAGTAGAGATCGGGTTTCCACCATGTTGGCCAGGCTGATCTTGAACTCTTGACCTCGTAATCTGCTCGTCTCAGCTCCCAAAGTGCTGGGTTTATAGGCATAAGCCACTGCACCTGGCCATGATGGTTAATTTTGTGTCAACTTGACTGTGCCATGGAGTACCCAGATTAAACATGATTTTTGTGAATGTCTCTGTAAGACGTTTTCTTGGGCGAGATTAACATTTGAATCAATGGACCCAGTTAAGTAGATGGCCCTCCCCAATATGAGTGGGCATCATCCAATTAATTCATTGAGGGCCTTACTAGAACAAAAAGACCGGGAGGCCAGGTGCTGTGGCTCACGCCTCTAATTGCAGCACTATGGGAGCCCGAGGCTGGCGGATCACCTAAGGACGGAAGTATGAGACCAGCCTGGCCAGCATGGTGAAACCCTGTTTCTATTAAAAGCAAAAGAAATACAAAAAATTAGCTGGGTGTGGTGGCAGGTGCCTGTAATCCCAGCTACTCGGGAGGCTGAGGCAGGAGCATTGCTTAAATCCAGGAGGCGGAAGTAGCAGTGAGCCAAGGTAGCGCCGTTACTTTCCAGCCTGGGTGACAGAGCGAGACCCTGTCTCAAAAAAGAAAGGAGTTTGCCCCTTTTTTGCTTCCTGCCTGCCTACTTGAGCTGGAACATCTGTCTTCTGCCCTCGAACTGGAATTTTCACAATTGGCTTCCCTAGTTCTTAGGTCTCTGACTCGGACTGGAATTACACCACAGGTTTTCCCGGGTCTTCAGCTTGCTGACTGCAGACGGTGGGACTTCTCAGCTTCCATAACCGTGTGAGTCAGTTCCTCACAATAAATCTTTTCTCTCTCTCTCTCTCTCTCTCTCTCACACACACACACACACACACACACACGTTCTCTTTCTCTGGAGAATTCTAATGTAGTATATATGTATATATTTGCTTATTTTGGTAAATAAGAAAGAATAAACAGAAACCAATAAAATTGGTTATAAAGAGGGGTTGAAGAAAACTTCTCTGTATTACCTTTTCATGTAATTTTGATTTTTAACTGTTAACATTTTACATATTCAAAAAATTAAGTCAGGCTGGGTGCAGTGGCTCACACCTGTAATCCTAGTACTTTGGGAGACTGAGGTGGGCAGATCCACCTGAGGTCAGGAGTTCCAGCCTGGCCAAAATGGTGAAACCCCATTTCTACTAAAAATACAAAAGTTAGCTGGGTGTGGTGGTGGCTGCCTATAATCCCAGCTACTCTGGAGGCTGAGGCAGGAGAATCACTTGAACCAGGGGGGTGGAGGTTGTAGTGAGCTGAGATGGGGCCATTGCTCTCCAGCCTAGATGAAAGAGCAAAACTCCGTCTCAAAAAAAAAAAAAAAAAAAAAAAATTAAATCAATAAGGATAGGAAAACCCTAATGTTGAATTTAGAAAGAAACAAACGAACCTGTTTCAAGGTTTAAAGGCTATTAAACAGACTTCAGTGGGCTACATTCTAAGGACTTTTTAAAGAGCTGCGATCTTGAACTCTGTTAGGTTTGTTGTTGGTAGTGGTGTTGATGTAGTAAGTCTGATTATTGGGTATTATAGAAAACAGCAAATGAGTAAATATAGTGATGTTCATGAAAGCCAGCATTCTCCCTGCAGGAAAAAAGAGATAAAAGCATAGGCTGGGCACAGTGCCTCACACCTGTAATCTCAGCCCTTTGGGGATTCAAGGTGGGATCGTTGAGTCTAGGAGTTCGAGACCAGCTTTGGCAACAAAGCAAGAAATACATCTATACAACAAATAATAATAAAAAAAAATAGCTCAGTGAGGTGGTATGTACCTGTAGTCCCAGCTTCTTGGGAGGCTGAGGCAAGGGGATTGCTGGAGTCTGGGAGGTTGAGACTGCAATGAGTTATGCTCTTGCCATGGGACTCCAGCCTGGGCAACAGAACAAGACCTTGTCTCAAAAAAAAAAAAAAAAATTAAAAGATAAAAATATGGACTGGGAGGACAAGAGGAAGAACTGCTCGTGTTGGACTGGAGTTGGGGGATTCAGATAAGTTAATGGTATTAAATAAAATATACTTTCTGGCTCTGTCTACTGAAAGGGCCTAGAGGCAATGACACTCCAAGAGCAAGAGCACTCTTCCTACTCATTTGTTTTTTCTAGGAACTGAAGGATCCCCCTAAAAGTAACTGGGTCTCCTTGGAGAAATGGCTGATTCCCTGTCTGGAGCAAAGAAAGTGAAAGATAAGCCTGGGACTTCCTCTGCTAGAGAATCATGAAAGAAGAAGTACTCAGAATTGATGGGGTATGTCAGGACACAGAGACGAGCTGGAAGGGCTCCTGTTGGGCTAATTTGGGACAAATTGAGAATCCAAAAGAAAGTCGTTGGTAATGATTGTTCTTAGTTCACAGTGATACTCAAGAACATTAAAAGGTGAGTATGAGAGAAGAGAGAGCATTTTCTTAAACAGCAGAATGCCAGCTTACAAATGTGGAAGAAATGATAGGAGTAGAAAACGTGTGCTTTTTGCAATCACCAACAATATAATTGACTCAGTCAAAGTTTATTAATGGATGCTAGCACATGGGGTAAAGTTGTGGGGGAACAAGATATTTTCCTATTGTACCATCTCAGAGATTACTTATTAATTATAAAGTAGGGACATATACCTTTACAGTGAAGAATTCTAGCAGACAACACCTTAATCAGAGGATGAAATTTAGCATCACCTATAATAGGGCACAGTGATATCATGTGCCTCTTATGAACGCTGAGAGGAACCCAACATCACTTTTGTAGAAGTTTTTGCTAAAAGTCTTTAACTAAATTGTATTCTGAAGAAATAGCCAGATAATCCAATTTGTGGGACATTCTATAAAAAGAACTGACCTGAAGGCCCTCTCTGCATTTAGGCAAGAGAACTGTTTTAAAACAAAATCAACTAGAGATGAGACAGCTAAATCAGCATGTGATTCTTGATGAATCCTGGATAAAAACAGATACAAAGGCAAAACTAAGACAAAACAAAACAAGTAAAGCTCCAAAGGGCATTACTGGGGGGAAAGCTGCAAATGTTTCATAAGACTTTAAAAAAATTAGATAATACATTAATGTCAAATCTATTATATTGACAATTTGGTTATATAGGAAAATATCCTTGTTTCTTTGGAGGTAAATTCTAAAGTACTCTGGAGTGAAGCGTCATAATTTTTAATGTACTTTCAAATTTTCTGCCAAAAAACCACCATCTATCTATCTAACATCTATCTATCTATCTATCTATCTATCTATCTATCTATCTATCTATCTGTGTATCTATGGAAAACACCCATATATGTATATAGAATTACGTACAATAAACAAATGTAGCAAAATGTAGGTGAAGGATATTTGAGAGTTGATTGTATTTTCTTTTTAAACTTTTCTGTAGGCTTAAACGTTTTCAAAATAGAAGGTTGGGAGTTAGGGAGACATAAACATGTGGACTGCTGGTGGACGCCTGGCCTCAAGGCAGTCACCTGCAGACTCACAACTTGAGACCTAGGACCTAGGCCACATGGCCTGAAAAGACGAGCTATTCTGTAACAGTCAGGATCCTGTCGGCTTCAAGTAACAGGACACCCTAGTCAAAGTATCTTAAACCTAAGGATACCTCAAGTAACAAGAAGTCTGAAGGTAAATGGCTCGTCAGCTCAAGGATGTTGATGCCCCCTTCCGTCAGTTTCTGTCGTTCTCTTGGTTTTGCCTCATGGTTGCACAATAGTTACAACAGCGTCATGCATTGTGTCCTCACGTGACGTATCCAAAGCAGGCAGGACGTGGTAGGTCAACTGCCCCTCAGGCTTTACTCTCTTGTATCAGGGATAACACCCTTTCCCATAATCCACCCCCCTCCACAGCCCAGCAAAGGTTCCCTGACATCTCAGTGCTCTTACAAACCAATAAGGTATTCACCACTTGGAGCTGTTCACCTGAACAAACCTGATGAGGAGAGTGGTTGCTGAGTAGGCAGTGTTTGCCACATGAGCCAACCAGACTCCCTCACTCGGGAAACTGAGCCTAGACACCCAGCTTGTATGTGCTGTTAGCAGTCCAGCTGATGGTGAATGGACAAGAAGTTGAGGACATGAGCCACGTACAAGCCAAGGTTAAGACAAGAGGAAACACTATCTCTGTCCCTATCCCTATAGTGATAGAGGGTGCGGAAGCCATTTGGTAGGGAATGCAGAATAGAGCACATGGGCTGAGTCAGTGAAGCTGCCCTAGAAACGACTCCCTCAACTGCCTGGATCCCTGATGTCTTCTGGTTATGAGTTCAGTTCCAGGCCACACGGAACGGACCAGTGAGAACTCCTCATTTGCCAGTAACAGAAAAAGATACTGTTGCGGCACCAAAGTGCAATGAGTTACAAATGTACAGGAATGTCTTACTATCCAAGGCAAGAATTGTAGGAAGGGTAGCCAGGCCTTAGAAAGTGCTAGCACCAGATGGCTTCTCCTTGACTCTTGTCTCTGTGTTTCTCTGCTGAGCGTTTTATTCTCATCTTAGTCCCAGAGGAGAGAAGCTGAGAGGCCTAAGTTGGGTCAGATGTCCAATCCATCAAGTCTGTGGGCTTCAGGTCACAACACATAAGTAGTGGGTAAGGAGGAGGAGTATTAGGGGAAAGGGGTGATTGACGTGAGGATGGAAAGATATCCCAATGGCAACCACCATGATCCTCTTAAAGTACTGGCTCTCGAGGTTGGGGCTAGGAATTCCTCCCTGCCCCCTCTTTTGGCAACGTCTGGAGGCATTTTTGGTTATTACAACTTGGGGGGTGGATGCTACTTGCATCTAATGGGTGGAGGCCCAGGTGTTGCTAACATCCTAGAATGCTCCTATGACAGAAAATTACTTTGTCCAAAATGTCAATAGCACTGAGGTTGAGAAACCATGCCCCCCTTTTGATTCTGTAACGGGCCTTTCCACCAAATGGAGCATCGGTACTTTGTTGGACAGAGGGTGAGTGAAAATACCATTCTAAAACAGGGTGGACACTGACTCTACGGCTGGCTACCTGGGTTCAGGGTGTACTCTGGGTGAAGCCACCTTGGGAGCTCACAAAGGCAGGGGATGGTGAAGTTCTTGCCCTGGGGAGTGGAAGGTGGGGATGTTTAAAAGAGAAGATGGAATAAGCAGAAACATACAAACAGAAGACCTGTAAACCCACGCACAGCTTGCTCTTGCAAGTACTTGCAACACAAGCAGCAGCTGCTTCTCTGGTACCTGCCCCTCCCACACACCATAAGGGAGAGCTGTCAAGCCTTAAGTCCTGAACAGCTGCAGGCTATGATGTAAGCATCTTTTCCTGACGAACTCGCTGGGCAGGCAGGTACAGGCTCCAGGCCACTGGGTTTCTTTTTTGGTTTAATAGATACATCTGCTTTCGTTTCTTAAGGAGCATTGTCAGCCTGAAATCTTAAAAAAACAAAAATGCCTGTAAATGATTCAGAGTGAAGACAACTCCAGAAATAAGGAGAATGAAGAGTTTGTAAGGCTGAGTATTTTCCTAAAGTTCTGATAACCAGAGTCTACTACTGAGCAAAGGGGAATATATTTTCTGAAGGTTTTGGCTGAAATGCCAGAAAGGTTAGATAATGCAAAGTATTTGCTGCCCTCTCCTGATTAAAATGAAGACTAACATGTGGTTTGAGAGGAGAGGTTTTTCAATTGACAATAATTCCGTTTCTTCCTTTCCTTTTTCAACATCTATTTACTCAGCTTATACTTCGTGCAGGTGATGTGCAAAGCATTGAATACATTAGCAAAAAATACAGACCAGGTCTTTGTTGTCGTGAAACTTACAATCTGGCAAAGGAGACCGATTTTGCATGTCAACAAACAGGAAACAAAATTTTAAGGTTTTTGAAAGTAATCAACAGGGTAATGTGGAGATGGGGTAGAGGCAATTTAAGCGTGACCTGTGAGCTCAGAACGGAAGATTGTGACAAAGCCAGCTGTGCTGAGAGCGGCCAAGAGCTTTTCAGGCAGAGCGAGAAGTGGGTGTAAACTCCACAGGCAGGAAAGCTCCGTGAGTCCTTGAACTCAGTGCAGGAGCAGAGAGAGGGCTCTGTGGAGGCCAGAGAGGAGGGCAGGAACCAGTTCACAGAGGGGTCTAGTATTTTGCCCAGGAGCTGGAATTTTGTTTGGGATAAATTTTATTCAGAAGAGGAAGCTATTGAGCATTTGCTATTTTTGTCTTAACTATTCTCTTTAGTAGCACATACTCGCTACAGGGTATCAATAAATATTTTTTTCCCCAGAAATATCAGAAATTTTAAAAAGTGCATACATTAAATAACTGTATTAACATCTAGAGAGGCCGGGTGCAGTGGCTCACGCCTGTAATCCCAGCACTTTGGGAAGCTGAGGTGGGTGAATCACTTGATGTCAGGAGTTCAAGGTCAGCCTGGTCAACAGGGTGAAATCCTGACTCTACTAAAAATACAAAAACTGGTTGAGCGTGGTGGCACACGCCTGTAGTCCCAGCTGATCGGGAGGCTGAGGCACAAGGATTGCTTGTACCTGGGAGGAGGAGGTTGCAGTGAGCGGAGATCGTGCCACTGCATTGCAGCCTGAGTGACAGAGCGAGACTCCGTCTCAGAACAAAACAAAACAAAAAACAAAAACCTTCGAGAGGATTATTCTGTCTCCTGTGTGGATGATGGACAGTAGAGCAGTGGGGCAAGAGAATGAGACAGAACCAGGTGGCACTGTGTGGGAGTTAGTGAGGGAAGATGGACAGAAATGAATGGGTAGGAGATGGCTTTGGTGATCTCATCTTCAGGACCCGCTGGTGGGTTGGATGTGGAGGACAGTGACATGGAGAGAGCTGCCAAGGCAGTGAGGACAAGAAAATCAGCTATGACACGTTTGAAGAGCAGTGGCACCTGCAGGGTCCATTCCCGGCTCCTTGCTGGCCCGTGGGCACTGTGCTCTCTCCTTCTGCTCAGTCTGGGTGATTACACCTGACAGGGCTCAGAGAGGCATCCCTCATAAAAATGGCCATAAAGCCTTTTGCTAATATGAAGCCTCCCATAAATGTCAGGTGATGAGAATTACAGCCCCGCAGGCTCATAAAACAGAGAGCGTGTCATGGCTTGAGGAAGCCACAGCGATGGTGAGGGCACCGGGCTGTCTTTCCAAACTGTATTTTAGTTTCAGGGAAGATATGACTGGAGGAAATGGAGTGCTGGCTGAGGCCAAAGTGCTTCAGAACCTTTAGTGAAAGGGCCAGTTATCAAATCTGTCAGCAAAGCTTCCTTCCCCTGGCCCAGGGCTCCTTCAAGGTGAAGTGGAGTGTATTCTGAGTTTGCAGAACTCAGCCAGGAGCAGTAGAGGCATTAGTGAACCTGGCCTCAGGCAGCCTCTGATTCTGGGGAATAAACAACATACTGTGTCTTACTTTTTCCAGTCCTTGACCGACCTGTCAGCTAATTAGCACATAGCTCAGGTGTTCCCTCTGCCTTGAGCTGCTCCCCTGCTTACCATCTGTCTAGCAATCCTTAGATGAACCCCATATGTCTCATAGCCCTGACCCCCAACCTCTTTCTTTCTCTCCCTTTCTTTCTCTTTCTCTTTCTTTCATATGTAGGCAACATTCAGCTAAAAATCCCTGGTATCCTATGATAAGCGTGACATTGTGCTGGGATCCTGGACACTAGGCTGGGGGCAAAGAAATATGATATGAAGACCCCATCGAGAAGAAATTATATATCTAGCTGGCAGGCAGCTAGGTGAGTAACTTCTGGGAGCACATCCACACTTTAAAAGTAAAACAATAAGAAATAACTGTGGCCAATATCTATACTGAAGGCTGACTGTATCCCAGGTACCTGCCAAGGAAGGGCATTAGCTCCTGTCGTCCTCATGATAACCCGGTGAGGTGAGTACTACTGTGATTCTCATGTTCAGATCAGGAGGCTGAGGCTGGGGAGGTGGGGACTTTTGCAGGGTGACACAGCCTGTGACCTTTTTAAATTCAGGTTGGCATGATCCTGAAGCCTGTACATTGCTCTGCTCTGGCACATCAACCAGGATAAAATGAGACTCCTAATAGCATGGGCATATCCTGCATGCTGCTTCAGTTCTGGGGCCACTCTGCCTTTTGCTCTCTCTTAACTTTTCTTCTACACATACCACATACACATGTGCACACACACATCTTGATCCATAGCCCCATCCTGACCCCTATCCTTTGGACCCTAATGACATTTTGACATTGAATAAAAATTATGCAACATTGTTTCCTGCTCATTGAGAGAACAATTTCAGGAACAAACACCAAGAACCTCAATAAATTCCAATAAACTCAACATAATAACCAGCCTTAATAAATAATGAACACCAACACATTTTTGAATTTTTATATTACATAATGTTGTTTTAATTTGGAGGATTAATTTTTTTTGGTTTCCTAAGGTGATTTCTGTTTTTCTTTTTTTTTTTTTTTTTGAAACATGGTCTCACTCTGTTGCCCAGGCTGGAGTGCAGTGGCATGATCATGACTCACTGCAGCCTCAACCTCCTAGGCTCAGTTGATCCTCCCAATTCAGCCTCCCAGGTAGCTGGGAGTACAGGTGTGTGCCACCATGCCAGGCTAATTTTTGTATTTTTTGTAGAGATGGGGCTTCACCATATTTCCCAGGCTGGTTCTCAAATTCCTAGGCTCAAGTGATTAACCCACTTCAGGCTCCCAAAGTGCTGGGATTACAGGCATGAACCACTGTGCGTGGTCCTAAAGTTATTTCTGACTGTTCTTTATTTAAATTTTACAGCCAAAATTTAATCATCTAGAGTTCTTTCTGCATAAAATTTTACCAATTTTAGGTATTTTTTTTGTGAGGTTTCTTCAGTGACTTTTTTTCCTACCAGATCCAACTTTCCTGGGTCAAATTTTGCACATCTTCATTTCAAGATTTGTTCTTCAGTCCATTTTTAGTCAATATTGCATTTTTACCACATGCAGTCATAGCCATTTTCAGTTTTAATGTTTGTGGGTTATTTTTGCCAGAACTATCCATTATCAATTGAACAGCAGATTAAATGGTTTATTTATTCATTTCTTATTCAACCAATGTGAAAATTGAACAACATTAGGCCACAGAGAAAGCTAGGTAAAACAGAAAGATTCAGAGATAAAGATAGCAAGAGGAAATCAAATTTTAAGAGTGAAAATTGTATTTATGGTAATGGTAATAGCTAATATTTATTGTGTGTTTCCTATGAGCCATGTTCTAAGTACCTTAAGTGAGCTTATATTCATTTAATCTTCACAACAACTCTTTTTCTTTTAATTTCTATTTTAAGTTCAAGGTACAAGTGAAGGCTTGTTATGCAGGTAAACTTGTGTCATGGAGCTTTGTTGTACAGATAATTTCATCACCCAGGTATTAAGCCTAGTACCCATTAATTATTTTTCCCGATCCTCTTCCTCTTCCCACCCTCTACCCTCTGAAAGGCCCCAGTATGTGTTGTTTCCCTCTATGTGTTCCCATCATTTAGCTCCCACTTGTGAGAACATGCAGTATTTGGTTTTCTGTTCTTGTGTTAGTTTGCTAAGGATAATGGGCTCCAGCTCTGTCCATGTTCCAGAAAAGGACATAATCTCCTTCTTTTTTATGGCTGCATAGTATTCCACGATGTATATGTACCACCTTTTCTTTATCCAGTCTATCATCATTGGGCATTTAGGTTGATTCCATGTTTTTGCTGTGTGAATGGTACTGCAATGAACATATCTGTATAGGTATCTTTATAATAGAATGATTTATATTTCTTTAGGTATATACTCAACAATGAGATTGCTGGGTTGAATAGTATTTCTGTCTTTAGGTCTTGGAGGAATTGCCACAGTGTCTTCCACAATGGTTGAACTAATTTACACTCCCACCAATAAGGTATAAGAATTCTTTTTTCTCTACAACCTTGCTAGCATCTGGTCAAAAAAAGTCAACCTTTTTTGACCTTTTAATAATAGTCATTCTGACTGGTGTGAGATGGTATCTCATTGTGGTTTTGATTTGCATTTCTCTAATGATCAGTGATGTTGGCTTTTCTTCATAGGATTGTTGGCTGCATGTATGTCTTCTTTCAAAAAGTGTTCATGTTCTTTGCCCACTTTTTATGTTTTTTTTTTTTTGTAAATTTGCACAACAACTTATAATAATTGTGGAGATGTAATTATTATTTCTACTTTAAGATGGGGAAACTGAGGCACACAGACTGGAAATAACATCAAATTATACAGCTAGTGAGAGGCGGATGGGGCTTCACACCCAGGCAGCCGTGACTGAGAGGCTGCAGCTGTGCTTGTATATTGCTGATTGCTTAATTCTCGGTACTGCAGCATCCAAATGTCCTCTGGAACAAAATGCTGAGGTGAGTCAAAATGTTCTTTCATTCTCTGCTTTCCTGCCACCTGAAATGCCCTCCCACACCTTCTGTGCCTAACACCATTATATGCTTCCTTAGTGGAGCCAGACTGACCTTGCGAAGGAGGGGACCATTGCTCCCTCCTTCTGACCTGGGTCTCCTGACCCTCTACTGGGCCTCCCAGCATCTGAGCTAACTCCTGTTGGAACACTTATCATCTGTGCTGGAATTCCCTTTGCTTCTTAGTCTTTCCCGTTAGAACCTAAGATTCTTAAGAACAGGAGTTGGCTCTTATTGCCAGTGTTTCCATTTCCTGCTATAAGACTGGTACAAATTAGGAGGGTTATGAGAATTATTGAATAAATGCTTCTTGGCCTTTTGGCTAAGATCAAGCGAAAATTATTGAATAAACGAATGTGCAATTTCACTAATAAGGAATTCCACTAAAAGTTACTTGATTAGTTACTTTTAAGTATGATTATTTTGGCCTGATCTGTTCTTCTGCATTAAAAAACTTGTGATCTTTCATGTCAGTTCTGGAAATTTATTCAACACTCACGAAGTTTTGATGTTTTGATGCAAGTGACTGGGTTATGGATTAATCACTTAATTTCGACATTTGTCCACTTTGTTCTGTTCTCTAACAATCTCATAATATCTGGTGATACCAGAGTTCACCAGAAAGTGAGTTTGGATGTGATACAGCATAAGCCAAAATTAAAATCAGAATAAATCCGTATAGAATATGTCTTGATTGTGTTAGGTTGGTGCAAAAGTAATTACGGTTTTTGCCATTAATAACTGTAGACTTGACCTATAAAGAAGATAAGTTATCCTAATGTATTAACCCAGGCTGTTGAAGTCAGAAATCTTAACACTGCCTGAAGCTCCTTGCCTGCTCTACTCAAATCCAATCCATCACCCAGTTTTGTTGATTCTACCTTTTGAATAGTTCCTGAATCTGTCTCCTTTTCTCCATCTTCACTGTTACTACCTTTGGTCAAGGTCTCATCATGGTTAATTGCAACAACTTTCTACTATCTTTTCAACTGGAAGCTTGCTCTGTTCTAATTCATTATTCTCACCATAGTCTCTGTAAGAAGCAAATCTAATCATCCCTCCCATACTTGAAACCCTTAAATAAAAACTTTGTATCATCTGCAGAATAAAACATAACCCCCATCCACCTTTCTAGGTCCATTTCCTGCCACTCCCCTGTATATCAGTGCATTAGTCTTGACGACGTCCTTGTAAGTTCCTAAAATTACTTCCAAAATGCTGGCCCTGATGCATCCTTTCTTGGTTCTTGTTTACTTCCTCAGTTTCCACCTCCACAATGGATTCTCTCTTTAAATACAGTCCCTGCGTCGGTGTTTCTGCCTAGCAAAGAATATGACATAAAGATTCAGAGCAAATGCAGTAGTATGGGATTGCCAGACTACCCCACCTAAATTGTGTGAGTTTAGGCAACTCACTCACTTAAGCTTTCTAAGCCTCAGTTACCTCATCTGTGAAGTGGATCCAGTTAGTAGCTATGATATGTAGGTTGTCATGAGGAATGAAATGAGAAATTCCAGGTAAAGTGCTTGCATGTGCTAATCACTTAGTAAATACTAGCCATTTGTTTTGGCTAATATTTAATTTGTTTGTTTACTTCTGCTAGACTGTGTGCTTCACGGTCTTTAGCAACTATGATCGTAACTGACACAAAATAAGTGTTCCTTAAATGTTTGCCAAATGAACAAATGAATGGATGGAGGATTATCTTCTAAACCCCAAATTGGAACACTTTATCTTACATGTTTGAGTAATGGAGAAGAGTTTAAATAACTTCAAATAGTGAGTTACTGCTATAGCAGTGAAAAAATTGTTACCCTACCCCATGTCCTGAGATTGGTGTGGTTAATGACACACTGCAGGCATTGAATTTAGAAAATTGTAAGAGACAAACAACACTTTCAGTCAAATTTTATTGAGGAAGCCCAATATTGTAAGGACCTGGGTTCTGGTCCTGTCTCTGGCACTCACAGGATGTGTGACTATGAGAAAGTTAAAAATTAAACTCTCAGTCTCTATTTCTTCAACTGTAGACAAACAATGATGGACAAGATGATCTCAAAGATTCCTTTCACCTTGTCAATCAACTGGATTTGTAACTTCTCAAGGTGATAAGTTACACTTTCAATTTGGAGAAATGGTATATGAAAGTATATGAAATAATTGCATTATAATAGTCTTAACTACTTCTGTTATATAATATTCCTGAGATTTTATTATTATTGTTGCTGTTTTTAACTTTGAGAAACAGCAAAGTTTTAACGGTAGGAATTTATAATTGTAATGAACCATGAAAGAGATAATTGTTGTTGATAGAAGAAGGTGAGGGAGAATCCCGACGTACTGCCCCCAACCTGGCCATGTTCAGTGAAAGAACTAGCACTGGCTTTATACAGTGGATATGATTAAATGTATATGTTAATAAGCAAAGAGACTATAAATGTATCATTCATTATTATGGGACAAATTCAAGGTTTTTGAGAGTTGAACCAGTAAAATGCATCACAATGTACTTAGATATAGTCATCTATGTTAGTAAGTGAAGAGATGGCAAATGTGTGGTTAATTATTCTAAGAAAAACACAAACTAGGGTAATATTAGAGAATATGATCACTGTTTAATAAGTGGAAGCCTAAATAATCATATGGTATTTTTATATGGAAAAAATTATGGAAACAAACATAGATGGTCAACCTAAAGCAGTGTACTCTAATCTGTGGTTCACAGATTCCAGGTGGTACGTGAAATTGTTTTAAGGATCTACAAATTCATGAGTTTACTAATTATTCATTGTCTGTCAGCTGAACCAACCAATGGTGTTAATAATAAAAACAATTCCCTCTCTTTGTTCCTATAAAGCACAATAGAAAAGAACACATCTCTTTTTTTTTTCTTTTTTAATCCTCCTCCCTGGAGAAGTAGGCTTAGCTATCTATGTGAGGAAGACGTTCTTGGGTAGGGCAGAGTTCCCCAGTGCAAAGGCAGGCACAGTTGGTCCAAGTAGAAGGTTTATCTTTATTCTGAATAGTGAATCACCAGGCATCATGGCCCAAAGCTATTAAAAATTCAGATTAAATGATGTGCTGCCCTTGTTCTGCTTCTAATCTCATTGAACTGCTTTCTGATGATTCTGCTTGCTGTATGTTTGTCCACAGGAGGACAGGAACATCTGGTCCACCTGACAGTTGTAATTCTTTTCATAAATTAATACATTGGTATTCTGGTTTATGAAGATAATTTTTTAAGTGTTCAGTTTATATATATATATATTTTTTTTTTTTTCTTTTTTTTTTTGGAGACAAATTCTTATGTTGCCAGGCTGGTCTTGAACTCCTGGGCCCAAGGGATCCTCCTGCCTCGGCCTCCCAAAGTGCTAGGATTACAGGTGTGAGCCACCACACCCTGCCACATGTTCAGTTTAATGTGTGTGTTACTGACTTTGTTTCTAGGCTAATTTTGCCAAAATAGATATATATTTGGGGAGACAGGAAAGCTAGGAATGTAATCCTTAACTGCATGTGTTTCTCGAGGTCAAGGGTACCTTGTGAGCTCTCTTGGCACTCATACAGCCAGCTGAATCTTTTCTGAGGATGCCTTACTGGGTACTGCTTGCCCTTACCATTGGATGAGCATCTTGTCTGATCCTCTCATTTTGCAGATGGACAAACTGAGGCATACATCATAGTATACCTGTGGTTTTTACCTGCAGTACTTGACATCTTTGAGAACTAGCTATCTGAACACTTAAAACAGTTTACACTATAAGTGTAAACTCTATTGGTTAGAAGCCAGTCACTAAGTTCACCCCACTCCCAAGGAGAAGGGAATTAAACTCTATCTTCTGGAGGGAGGTGTATTGAGGAATCTGTGGACTTACCTTAAAACCATCGCAATATTTTATAAATTTTGGGTGGGAATATTTTGAGGCTATGAAATATCCTGTTTCTCCTTAAAGTTTTTCCACTACTTTTAGCCTTCCTCTGTAGTAGATTTTGCCTGAAGCAATACTTGCAGTGGTCGTTCTAATAGTGATTTTAAAAAATGTTTTTTCTTATTTCTTCTTCATCTACTAGAAACAATATTTTTAATAGATATCTACTTATACCCCAGTGTGTTTTGTGACCTTGCACCTTTTTAAATCTGGCTCCTTAACTTAGTTAACTTGGATAATTCATTCTTTTGTAGAATGTTTTTCTTCCCTTCCTGCCTCCTAAACATTTTTTTAGAAGATGGTTTTCCCTTCCTCCCTTTTGTGGTCATCAGATTTCCTGCAAATGCTGGCAGTGAAAAAAAAAAAAAATCACAGCTGGGCACAATGGCTCATGCCTGTAATCCTAGCACTTTGGGAGGCTGAGGCGGGTGGATTACCTGAGGTTGGAAGTTCGAGACCAGCCTGACCAACAAGGTGAAACCCCGTCTCTACTAAAAATACAAAATTAGCCAGGTGTGGTGGCTCATGCCTGTAATCCCTGCTACTCGGGAGGCTGAGGCAGGAGAATTGCTTGAACCCAGGAGACAGAGGTTGCGGTGAGCTGGGATCACGCCATTGCACTCCAGCCCGGGGCAAGAGTGAAACTCCATCTCAAAAACAAAACAAAACAAACAAACAAAAAAAACCCCACATCTACCCCATCATTGTCAGCTTTCCAACAAAGTCAAACATGAGATTTGTGTTATTTTAATCTCCATTATGATCCTTTTATTCTTTACATACTGTGATGGTTAATATCGAATGTCAACTTGATTGGATTGAGGGAAGCAAAGTATTATTCCTGGGTGTGTTTGTGAGGGTGTTGCCAAAGGAAATTAACATTTGAGTCAGTGGAGTGGGAAAGGCAGACCCACCTGAAATCTGGGTGGGCACAATCTAATTAGCTGCCAGTGCCGCCAGAATAAAAGGAGGCAAATGAACGTGGAAAGACTAGTCTGGTTTAGTCTTCTGGCCTACATCTTTCTCCCATGATGGATGCTTCCTAACCTGGAACATCGAACTCCAAGTTTTTCAGCTTTGAGACTCTGACTGGCTTCTGTGTTCCTCAGCTTGTAGAAGGCCTACTGTGGGACCTCACCTTGTGATTGTGTGAGTCAATACTCCTTAATAAACTCCCCTTTATATATCCATCTATACTATTAATTCTGTCCCTCTAGAGAAACCTAATACACATATCTAATTTAGCTTGTATTGAGATAGCTGGTATTATAATTTATCTTTACCTACTTTTTTTTTTTTTTTTTTTTTTTTTTTTTTTTACGGAGTCTCCCTCTGTCACCAAGGCTGGAGTGCAGTAGCATGACCTCAGCTCACTGCAACCTCCACCTCCTGGGTTCAAGCTATTCTCCTGCCTCAGCTTTCTGAGTAGCTGGGATTACAGGCACGCACTACCATGCCCGGCTAATTTTTGTATTTATAGTAGAGATGGGGTTTCACCATGTTGGTCAGGTTGGCTTGAACTCCTAACCTCTTGATCCGCCTTCCTCGGCCTCCCAAAGTGCTGGGATTACAGGCGTGAGCCATAGCACCCAGCCTTGTTTTTTTTTTTTTGTTTGTTTGTTTTTTGTTTTTTAGACAGATTCTCACTCTGTTGCCCAGGTTGGAGTATAGTGGCAAGATCATAGCTCACTGTAACCTCAAACTCCTGGGATCAAGCAATCCTCCTGCCTCAGCCTCCCAAGTAGCTAGGACTGCAGGTCACCATAACAACCGGCTAATGAAAAGGGTTTTCTTTTTGGTAGAGATGGGGGTTTCACTATGCCGCCCAGGCTGTTCTCAAACTCCTGGCTTTAAGTGATCCTTGGGCCTCAGCCTCCAAAAGTGTTGGGATTATAGGCATGAGCCACTGTGCCTGGCCCATCTTTACTTTCTTATTTGCTGTCAGAATATAGACTAGTAATGTAAGCAGATACATTCTGCTGTGTATCAGTTTAAATACTTTTACGCAGTACTCTGCATAAAATGTCCTTAATCACATTGTAATGTTTCAAGGGCCTAGAATGTTTTATTAATACAAAACTTTAAATATTAAAAAGTCAAGAGGGCAGTATCATAAACCCTCATCTACCCATCATCCAGCTTCAACAATTACCAAGGTATAGTCGACTATGCCTTATTTCATTTATAACCACCTCCCACTGCCTCACACTCTCCATCCTTCCTGCCTCCCACCCTTGTGACTTTTGAAGCTAATCCCAGATACTGTATTATTTCATCTGAAAGTCTTTAGCAGGTATTAGAATATTTTTTGGTACCAACTAGAAATAATAATCAATTAATTAGTTTGTGCATTGACTTACTGATGGACTGGCATTCAGCTATATTCAGGGGAAACAGTGATTAAAAAACATGAACACATTCCCTACTTTCTTGGGAGTCTGTGTTCAACTGGACATTGAAGTTACTGAGTGACCTTAGTTACCTAACTTCTTAATTGCATAGTTACATAATTTCTCTTTGTCTCCATTTCTTCATATGCAAAAAGGGGAGAGTAGCAATACCTGACTTGGAAGATTATTATGAAGAGTAAATGGATAGTGTATGGAAATTGGAGCATTACAATGATTGATTGTATAGTTGATTGAAACATTTAATCTACTGAAAATCCATGAGTCTTTAATTATACTTAAAGAAAGGAGAAACTCATTTGCCTCCAGTTGAGATGGTTATCAAACAATCTTTATTTATTTATTTATTTGAAATAGAGTCTCACTCTGTTGCCCAGGCTGGAGTGTGGTGGTACAATCTCGGTTTACTGCAACCTCTGCCTTCTGGGTTCAAGTGATTCTTGTGCCTCAGCCTCCGAAGTAGCTGGGGTTGCAGGCATGTGCCACCACACACAGCTAATTTTTTTAATTTTTATTTTTAGTAGAGATGGGGTTTCACCATGTTGGTCAGGCTAGTCTTGAACTCTCAACCTCAGGTGATTCGCCTGCCTTGGCCTCAATCTTTTTATTTTGAAAGTTGATAAGTAAAGAAAAATAATTAAGCATTTATTCACTTTTAAAACAGAAATGATTTTCAGGTAACTAAATAGCTTCTGCTGTGGAAGAAAATCTCTAATTTACAGAAGACTGTCAGTGAGCAAATGTGGAAGGTAACATAATTGGAAAATCATTAGTTTGCCACCCGTAAGGAAAGTATTGATTCAGGAAAGGATAAAATCATTAAATTGTTAAGTTAATGGTTGACAGGTAGGTTGAACATTCATCCCATTTTGCCAGAGATGATCCTAGTTTATGATTATTGTCCAAGTGTAATTATTAATAGTGCCCCTTTTAGTCTCAAATCTGATGGTTTGGATTATAAGTGATAGGGTCACCCTCTTGACAGGGTACCAACATTTGTATGAAGCCAAAGTAATATCATGCAGATAGTATTCTGATTATAATAGGACTGAGCTGTCATCACCTTTAACTCAACGTTAATCTTAGCATCACTTAGGGTGGGAAAACCAAATGTGTCTCCTGTTGTGACTGAAACTGGAATATACAGCATTTCCTATGAAGTTCCCTTGGTAAAAATGTTCAATTTAAATCTGGTCGAATATTCAGAGCTATCTTTTTGCTTATAGGAAATACAAGGGTTAGAGGAAGGAATCAGACAGATCCAGAGGGGAAACAGTCCTGGTCCTCAGCAGGTCCATATCATAAAAGAAACTGTTCTAGGTTAAAATTGTCTTAAGAGACGTAGCAACCAGATGTATGCTTGGTTCTGAATTTAATATTTATTTGGCCAAACCAGCTGGAAGAACATCTTGGGGACAGGTAGGGAAATTTGAATATGGATTTGCTATTACTGTTAATTATGTTAGGTATTAAAATATAATTTTTGCTATGTAGAAAACTGGGCATTAAAAAAATAGATGCATTCCAAAATATTTATGGGTGGAATATTATGATGTCTACAATTTACTTTAAAACACTTCAGCGCTGGGCGTGGAGGATCATGCTTGTAATCCCAATATTTTGTGAGGCCAAGGTGGGAGGATCTCTTAAGCCCAGGACTTTGAGACCAGCTTGGGCAACAAAGCGAAACCTGATTCTAAAAGCTAAAACAAAAAGAAAAATAAAATATGAAACTAAAGTAAAAAAAAAAAAAAAAAACACACAAAAAAGCAAAAAACCCTTCAGCATTAATGACAATAAAGGGAGTTAGCAGAAAAAGAAATAAGATAAAACATGTAAAACATTTCATAAACTTACACCTGAAAGACAGTGTCATAGGTGATGCAGCCCCAATGATCCCGCCTCCTGATATTCAGCCCCTCAAGTGTGGTCTATATTTTTCAACTTGCTTCTCTCTCTCTTTTTTTTTTTTTTTTTTTTTTTTTTTGAGACAGAATGCAGTGGTGTGATCCTGCTCACTGCTGGGACTACAGGCATGCGCCACCACACCTGGCTAATTTTTGTATTTTTAGCAGAGATGGGTTTTCACCATGTTGTCCAGGCTGGTCTTGCTCCTACCCCAGGTAATCCACCTACCTCGGCCTCCCAAAGTGCTGTAATTATAGGCATGAGCCACACACCTGGCCTCAACTTGCTTCTAATGAATGGATATGGGCAGAAGTGATGGAATTTCACTCCCAGTATTATTGAAATATTGGAGGCTACTAAAGGTTACAAGTCTGTGGCTTCCATTCTAAGCATTCTCTCTTTGGCAGACTGCTCGTGCTGGGAGAAAGACACTATCACGTTGTGATCAGCCCTATGGATAGGCCCATGCATGGCATGTCTTCCGTCTGGTAACCTCTGAGGAACTGATATGTGTCAAAAACCAGGTGAGTGAACTTGGAAGAAGATCCTTCAGCATCAGGTGAGTCTTCCATCTTGGCTGGCAACCTGACTGCAACCTCATGAGAGGCCTTGAGCCAGAGGCACATAGACTGTCTGCCTGCGTTCCTGACACCCAGAAGCTGTGAAGTAATGTTTTGTTGCTTTAAGCTGCTAAGTCTTGGGATAATTCGTTATGCAGCAATAAGAAACTAATACAGATAGGAAAGCGTTATTTGGGTGAAAGAGCGTGAGAAGAACATTATAGGCAGAGAGAAAA
The DNA here is from genome assembly GCA_004027835.1 of Alouatta palliata. Taxonomy (NCBI): domain Eukaryota; kingdom Metazoa; phylum Chordata; class Mammalia; order Primates; family Atelidae; genus Alouatta; species Alouatta palliata. The sequence goes on from PVKV010008901.1 coordinate 28,671, forward strand.
ACCCATGAGACAAGTATCTAAGGTAAGATGCATGACTGTCTTTGAAAAACAGAAAGAAACCAAGTCTGATTAGAACTTAGAAGGCAATGAAGAAAGATGAGGCTGTAGAGATGGGCATGGTATAGGGCTACAAAGGCCATGTCAAAAGTCTGTTCTTTATCCTATTGGGCGATGAGAAGCCATTGAAAGGATTTAAGCAGAGGCTGTTTCAGAAGTTTGATTGGATGCTTTGCAGAGAATAGAGGGAGCAAGGGTGGAAGCTAATCTGGGAGTAGCGCTGAATCAACCGGGGCTGGGTATGGAAAACAGACGGCATCGCCTTTCTCAAATCAGACTCTGAAAAGGTTAGCACTCCTCTGGGCCTTACTCTGATTACACAAAATTGCCACAAGGATGGCCATACAAATCAACACCAGTTAATACACTGGCTACTCAATGACCAGTTAGGTTTCTTCTCCGAAGACTTCTTACCTATAGATATCCAGAGATGTGGCAGTGATGTGTGGACACTAGGCTGTGAGGTGAGCCAGGTGCTGCCTTTATATCTGCTTTGAATAGGATGAGTGAGAGGAGAAAGTGAGTTTACAGAAAAAGGGGATTAGAGCAAACAGGCAAAGATAACCAGAGAGGAGGAGCCATGTGGCCCTTGAGAAGGAAAGGAAGAGAGTGGGAAACTCTTCAGGTCCTCAAAGCTTTCCAGCCCCTATAAAGGTCAGGGCAATTAGACCTCTTGTCTATAGAATTGATTAGTTCTGTTTTCTCACCAATACTTATTTCACTCATGCTAATTTGGGTCCTTTTCCTTGTAATCAAATTATTTTCTTGACTAGAATAGATTTCTGCACCATGATTGAATAGATCATTCGACCTTTATAGAGTTAAAAAATGGTATGCATTGGGAGGGTGAATAGAATGTTATTCTTAACACTTGCATATTACTAAAGACATACTTTTGGACTCAATATACTCACAAAGATGCAATTATTTGCTTCAGTTCAGGAATGTTCAGCCCCATCCAGGCAGCCCATATGCTGATACTACTTAATAGCTGAACATATAACATCAATTTCCAAGTTCTCTTATATCCTAGATCCAACAGATATTAGGGGATGGGAGGTTAGAACTTGTTCTACATTCCATAAGTAAGTTACAGGCTGATGAAGTGACAGTTTGAAGGTAGATGCAATGGAGATGCCATCTGGAGAAGAATTACCTGCTGCCCTTAGACAGCCATACAGAATGGCAGAAGCCTGGGGAGACTTTATGGTCTAATTGCTGATTGGGAGTAGAGCAGATTGGTTATGAATGTGAACTCTGTAGCCTGGAGGCCTACAGTTGAATTGCGGTTGTGTCATTCACTGGCTGGCTGACTCTGGATGCATTACTTAATCTCTCTGTGCCTTTGTTATCTGTAGAATAGAAATAATAGCAATGCTTACCTCATAGGGTTTTTGTAAAGGTTCAAATGTGTTAATACATTTAAAGTGCTTAAAACAGTGCCTTGCATCTAGGAAATGATTGATAAATATTACTTATTAAACGACCTGCTTATATAACATGCTCAGCATACTACAAGCTCAGGAAATGTAAGCTACTATTATTATTTTCTGTTGTAGTCTTGTATGTTGATTTAATATGACATTTCCTGTTTATAGAGTAATAGTGTTTATTTAGTTCTCGTTTCTTGGCTATCTCATGGTCTTCACTTACATGTATACAAAAAAGTGGACCCCATCTTGATTCTGACCTTGTAGGTAAAGCACTAGCTAGCAAAGTGCTCTTTTTTAGTCCATTCTGGCTGCTATCACCAAATACTGTAGAGTGGATGGTTTATAAACAATAAAAATGTATTTCTCACATTCTAGAGACGGGGAGTCCAAGATCAAGGTGCTGGTGGGTTTGCTGTCAGGTGAGAACTAGCTTCGTCACAGACAACCTTCTCACTCTAACCTCATGTGGCAGAAGAGGATGAGAGGTCACTCTTGAACCTCTTTTACAAGTGCTGTAGTCATACTCACAGGGTTCTGCCCCCATGACCTAGTCACCTCCCAAAGGCCCCGCATCCTAATGCCATCACCTTGTGGGTAAGAATTTCAACATATGAATTGCCACAGGGGGGAGGGGGCAGGGGGGACATAAATAACCAGACCATAGCAGCCCTAAAGAAATTCTGTAAACAAATATTACCGTGGTAAATAGTTTACTTAGAAACCTTAGGGAACCTCTTTGTTTTCCAAATAAAAAGGTCGAATCTGTGAGAAGTGACTTGCCCAAGATTATACAGCCAGTAGCTGATAGAGCCAGAACTAGAATCCGGACCTAATTTACCCCATTGGCTCATTAGCAACTGCTATCCATATTGCCTGTGAGGGAGCTAGCAGATGTATCCAGCCTGGGATTCTCTATTTCTGAGATCTCTTTAAATATTTCAAAGATCAATACTTCCAGTCAGGAATAACATAGCTGCACAGATTATGGGTTAATAAGTATGTTATTAGGATCTGGGGCTTCAGCCAGGAAAGCAGTCTTTGTAAAGCATTTATAGTCTAGCAGGAAGAGGAAGAAATGCTACATTAGCCATGCTATCTTTGTGATTTGAGTGAGACTCAGGATTTAGTGGTCTCTAACTGGCTTTGGTGTTAGACACACATGTGTTTGAATTCTGGCTTCCCCTCTTTTCAGCTACCTGAATGTCACCTTGCATCAGTCCTATCATCTCTCTGAGCCTCAGTTTTCCGATTTATAAACTGGGGACAATACATCCGCCTTGCAGAGCTGTTGAAGGGACTGGAAAAAGTGTATGTAATGTACCTCCTATGGATTTAAGATAGGTGCTCAAAAATGACAGATATATATGTTTTTAAAGCCTGATTTTGCATTGGAATCGGTTCTCAAGAGTCCATTCTAATGAGTGTCTTCACAGCAGAACCTAAGCCCTGATGAATCTGTCTGAAACCAACATTGTCCCTTCATTTCATCTTGATATGCTAATTTTGGGGGGTCTATAATTCAATGGTTACCAATTGAGCAAGGATGGTATTTGCAATTCTGTTCTGTACAGTCATGTACATTATCAGTATCCTAAAAGTTATGAAGCTTTGACTGCAGGTAAGTCCATTTGGTCTCTTAAAAGATGCACTGAGGCCGGGCACAGTGGCTCAGGCCTGTAATCCCAGCAGTCTGGGAGGCCGAGGAGGGCGGACCATGAGGTCAGGAGTTCAAGACCAGCCTGGCCAATATGGTGAAACCCCGTCTCTACCAAAAATACAAAAATAATCTGGGCATGGTGGCCTGTGCCTATAGCCCCGGCTACTCAGGAGGCTGAGGCAGAAGAATTGCTTGAACCCGGGAGGTGGAGGTTGCAGGTTGCAGTGAGCTGAGATGGTGCCACTGCACTCCAGCCTACTCAACAGAGTGAGACTCCATCTCAAATCAAACAAACAAACCAAAGATTCACTGAATCTCTTCAATTCCGTTTTCATTTTGATTCAATAAAATGGTTCACTCTGGAAAAAGTTTGTAGACATAGCTCAGGTCAGATATTTGCAATATGTTGTATACAACTATTGAGCTCAAAGTACCTGAATTTCAAGGACATATTTATGGGGATATGCTATACCAATGAAATAATGAAATATATATATATATATATATATACATATATATATATACACACACACATACATATATACACATATGATTATCATATATATGTGATAGATTTACACATGTATACACTTAATCTCTTTAAAAGTAAGATTATACAATGATATAAATATCTCAAAGTATATTTAGATATAAATAACATGATAAAAACTATCAGATAATACAAATTTTAGTACCTGCGAGGAGTTTCTTGAGACTGATAGTTTGTTTTCATCTTTTTTTTTTCTTAGACAGAGTCTCGCTCTGTGACCCAGGCTTGAGTGAAATGGTGTGATCTTGGCACATTGCAACCTCCACCTCCTGGGTTCAAGCAATTCTCCTGCCTCAGCCTCTCAAGTAGCTGGGACCACGCCACCATGGTGCTTGCCACCACGCCCAGTTAATTTTTGTATTTTCTTTTAGTAGAGACGGGGTTTCATCATGTTGGCCAGGAGGGTCTCAAAATCCTGACCTCAGTTGATCCACCTGCCGTGGCCTCCCAAAGTGCTGGGATTGTGAGCCACCGTGCCTGGCCTGTTTTCATCTTTTATATATGCTAGTGACTCACTTTCTATAGAGTATCCATTTTGAATTTATTTTTTCAGTAGGAATTAGTTTGTAATGAGCCATCTATACCAGTATTATCTTAAGAATAGTTGGCCAGAACTTGAGAATACATGCTGATATTGAAAAAGGGATCTAACCTACCACTTTTAATGAGACTATAGTTTGTCCAAATGTCATATAATTTTTTTCTTTTTTTAAGACAGTGTCTCACTCTGTATCCTAGGCTCGAGTGCGGTGGTGCAATTACAGCTCACAGTAGCCTCAACCTGCCGGGTACAAGTGGTCCTCCCACCTCTGCCTCCCAAGTAGCTGGGACCACAGTCATGCACTACAACACTTGGTTAATATTTTTAATTTTTTGTAGAGATGGGGTCTCACCATTTTGCCCAGGTTGGTTTCAAAGTCCTGAACTCAAGCAGTCCTCCCCACTTGGCCTCCCAAAGTACCGGGATCACAGGCCTGAGGCACCACACCCAGCCTCAAATGTCATATCTTTAACAAAATTTTCACCATGCTTTCCTTGTGCAATTACTCATGCTCAGAACTATGTGAAGCCTTTATCGCGATTTATCATATTTGATTGATTTTGAATATTTAACTGGAGTTCAGTATAGAATGCTGTTTTTAAATTAAAATATAATTCACATACAATAAAATTCACCTTTTAAAGTATACAATTTGGCTGTTTGCAGTGGCTCACGCCAGTAATCCCAGCACTTTGGGAGGCCAACGTGGGCAGATCACTTGAGCTCAGAGGTTCGAGACAAGCCTGGCCAACGTGGCAAAACCCCATCTCTACCAAAAATATAAAAAATTATCTGGATGTGGTGGCGCGGGCCTGTGGTCCCACCTACTTGGGCAGCTGAAGTGTGAGGCTTGCTTGAGCCTGGGAGGCGGAGGTTGCAGTAAGCTGATATAATGTCACTGCAGTCCAGCCTGGGCAACAGAGTAAGACTCTCTAAAAATAAGTAAATAAATAGTATACAATTCAATGGGTTTTAGTATATTCACAAAGTTGTACAACCATCAGCACTAATTCCAGAACACTTTTATCATCCAAGAAGAAATTCCATATCCATTAGCAGTCACTTTCAATTCCTCACTCCCCTCTACCTCCTGGAAAGCACTGTTCTACTTTCTGTCTGTATGGATTTGCATGAAATGCAACGTAATTTCATCACATTTCATGTAAATGGAGTCATACAACAGGTGATCTTTTTGTATCTGGCTTTACATGTCTGGATAATATTTCATTGTACAGTTATACCATATTTTTTAACCATTCATCAGCTGATGGTCATTGGGTTATTACAATACTTTTTGGCTATTACGAACAATGCTACTGTGAACACTTGTACACACGATTTTAAGTGGATCCAATTATTTAGGCCCATAGTATTTAAGAATGGTGCTTTGCTACTATGCTGCCTGAGGTTAAGACCAACCTCTGCTATTAAGTAGCTGTGTGACCTTGAGCAAGTTACTTAACTTCTCTGTGCCTCAAGCTCATCTATAAACAGTGACTATGTTACCCACCTCTTACTGATTTTTGAATCGTGAAAGAGCTCACATATGGGAAGTACTTAGATCAGCATTTGCTACATGGTTAGGTCCAAGTCAAATTTATCTATTAGTATTATTTCAATATTTTGAGGACTTTAAGAGAAGGGCTTATCTTCATTGTGCCTTTGAAACCCCAAAGCCTACACTTTTTTTTTATTAATTAGAAAAACGAAATACATATTTAGAATTGTCTGGTATTCCAGGTGTGCTAATTTCAGACTAGAACATTTTGAGATTGAGGGAGAGATGCTAAAGTTGTAAATCGCAAAGAGGCTTGCCTTCTCCAACTTATCTTTCTTTCTTTCTTTCTTTTCTGTAGTCTCGCTCTGTCTCCTAGGCTGGAGTGCAGTGGCTCCATCTCTCTCGGCTCACTGCAACCTCTGCCTCCTGAGTTCAAGCAATTCCCTGCCTCAGCCTCCCAAGTAGCTGGGATTACAGGCGTCCACCACCACGCCTGGCTAATTTTTGAATTTTTAGTAGAGACGGAGTTTCATCATCTTGGCCAGGCTGGTCTTGAACTTCTGACCTTGTGATCCACCGGCCTTAGCCTCCCAAAGTGCTGGGATTACAGGCGTGAGCCACCACCCCTGGCCCAATTTACCTTTCTTAATGCAGCAACTTAGAACACCTATTTGCTTGCAACTGTTCAGTATAATTTGGGAGATATTCTTGTAATGAATAATATATTACTTAATAACATGGATATAGAGCTCGGTGGTGACTTAAGACTTTTGTATAGCTAGGATATAGCTACTGTATAGCTAAGGATATAGCGGCTTTCCGCAGCAACTGTGCGATTGGTTTAGGCGCGGCCCAGGTCGATTTTGATTGGCTTGTCCAGTGGAAATGCTCTCTGACTGAGCTGCTACTGGCCAATATGGCTCCGCAATTGGCTGTCCTGGAAGCCGACAGACACGTGGCTAACGCAGGCTGAGATGAACGTGGGAGGACCTAGTTTTGCTTACCGGGAGAGGGCGCCGGCGGTTCCTCACTACTAAAATCTCATTTCCCATAAAGCCCCCGAGCCACCAGTCAACTAGCTATCTTCATACCGCTTTCAAAGTCGGCGGGCCCCTTCCCCAATAGCAAAAAAGGTACCGCCCCCATCTCGAAGATTGATGGGAAGTTGGACCAATCATATTCCACACCCCTGTTATCTCCGCCTCTCTCGCTGGGGAATTGACGATTTTTCTAGCCAATAGGGGACGCCGGGTCGGCGGGTGGATGAACGCGGCCCTGTGTAATGGCGGAGCGTGGTGGGGACGGGGGCGACGGTGAGCGATTCAACCCGGGGGAGCTCAGGTAAGGGACGCTGCCTACCCTCACATCTCGGCTCACGAGAGCCCCAGAGGTTAGGCCTGCTGTGTGGAGATCCGGTGCGGACAGTGGGCAGCGGAGCCGCGGCGGCCCTGGGCCGGGACCGCATGGGGTTTAAGAAGGGGGAAGGGGAAGGTGGCTTGAATGAGAGCCGGGCCGGGGCTGGGCCACGGCCTCCTGGGCGTTCTCGGGCTGCTCCCTAGTGCTTTTTCGGGGCCCCGCTGCCCCTCGCGGCCTGCAGCCTGCCGGCCGGGCCCGGTACTCCCGCCTTTGGGCCCCGCCTCAGCCGCGTGTCGCCTCGGTCTCGGCCGACCTGAGTCCGTCCCCCGGCGGCGCTCCGCTGCGGGCCTGCTTTTCCTTATCGACTTCCCTGCACTCCGCAGTTACTTTCCCGGGACCCCTCGCCACTTTTGGTTAAGCGTTTTCCACGCCCTCCGCGGCTATTTGGGCTCCCCACGTTTGCCCTTTCGTTTCATCCCCTACATCGCGTGTCTTTTTTAACTTGAGATGGCTTTTCTTCCTTTTTTCATCCCTTTATTCCTTATTCTGTAGTTGTAACAACAACAGTAGCAACCGCTTGTTAGGCAGTTACTATGTGCCAGTAAACCCTTTACTTAGGTTTGTCTCATTTAATCCTCACAACGACCCTTTGGAGTAGTTGCTATTTCCATTTTGCAGGCCACATACCAGAGGGGTCTTCAATTGTTACTCGCCCATCTTACAGGTGAGATAGCTGAGCCTCGTGGAGGTTAAGTCAGTAGAATAAGATTGCATAGGTGGATTTGTGGCTCCAGGAAGTGGCTGGAACTCAGGCAGTCAGGTTTCAGAGGCTGCAGTCTCGATCGGCATTCTATTCCTCTAGTACTCATGCCATTTCCCTGAACAGTGCAGTGACCTTTTTTCCTCTGGAACCTCAATGCCTATGAATTTATAATTAAAATTTGGTAAAATAAGAGTGACCTGGAGAAATCTGTTGGTCAGTGGTTTTTGTGGAAAAGAGGAGTTATGTTTTATTTGTATTTGGTACTTTTTTTTTTTTCTGGATGGGAGAAATGGCATTTCAGATGTCAGCTCCCATTCTGAATTGTGCTATTGTCAACATTTGAAAATGAAAAAGAACAGTGTAGATTATGAAGACTGTTCATACTGTCTAGCTCTTAAGATGAAATTGTGTGAGGAAATGGGTATTGTTATTCAAGGTTTTAGAAGAAGAAAATGCCTTTCAGATTCTGAATGGTCGCACATACAAATCCCTACTTTGGCAGGAATGAAATGTCTTATTTCAGAGACGAATCTGAAATCCTTTAAACTCCATCTGTATACAGTATTAATGAGTGATCAAGCTGAATTGTCAGGATCTTTCAATATTAGTGATGCCAACTTTATTCCTGATTTCTGTCTTAAAGGAAGTTTACTTAGCTAATTTCAGATGAATTTATTAGGGAACGTTATTTCGCATTTTAAAAAGTATCTTTCTAAAGCTTTACAAAAAAAGCCTTATTAATAAAGCTGTTTATGCTTTGTTAATAGTCTAGACACTGTCGCAGAACTGATTTGAATAGGGCTTCAGTTTGCAAATAAATTTGCCCTGTAGCAAATATTTTATATCATAGCCTCTTGGATTGGAAGTTGCTTGCAGAGCATACTGTACAGATTTTAGCATTTCTCATGAAATTAGGTGTTCATGTGGCCTCTTTGATGGCAGAAGTTGGGGCTTAATCTTTGTCTTACATTTGTATCCTGAATGTACTTCATGGTGTGTCTGTCATAACTGCCTGGCAAATGAGATGTTCACTAGTTATGTTGCAAATAAATGAAGACAGGAGATTTAGAGATACTTCACTTATTGAGCTGACGTTTATTGTGTACTGCTCTGTGTGACAGTTACTGACCTGGGTGCTAGCAGTAGCGCCCAGAACCAGACCAGAAAAAGACGTTTGTCCTGAAGGTGCTTCCAGCTTAAGTAAGAGCCATCTAAATTGTAAACGAAATCAACCCCATCAAATGATTAAATATGCCTGTAAGTGTGAAGTGACTTATACAAGGTCACTGGGTAGTTGGCAGGGTCTAAACTAAATCCCATGTCTCCTCACTCACAGTTTATATGATTTGCCCCCCATATATCAGTAGCATTTTTAAAATTTCTTGCCCCTCCAATTATAGTATTGTCTTTACCATTAAAGAGATTGCATATCTGGAAAGAGTACTTCTATTATAGAAAAATACATTGTTTGCATTTTGATGATCTTGTGAAATATTTTTGTTCTTTCTATTCACGCAATTAGGCTTTTGTTTTTTTAGAAAGGTTGTAAGTAGTAGGAATGCAAATCACAATAGATGGAAAATTTATAGACATTCCAAATGCCATTAAAGTAACTTCCAGAGTCTTTTGTATAGATTCTTTACCTAGGGCCTTTGTTTACCTATTAATATATAAGAGACTTTTGCAATCCAAATTTCCTTATCTATAAAATGAAAATAAGAATATTCTGGTGTTATCACTGACTAGCTTTAAGAGAATTTTTTTTCTGTGATACCATTTTCTCTGTAAAAGTGGTGCCAAACTTACCTTATTGAGCTGTAGTGAGGATTTAGAGTTAATACAGATAATGTCTCTATAACCATGCTGGTATATAGGAACTTTACTGTCATTATTAAAACAATAATGTGTTTTAATGTGTTGCAACAGTATACTAAAGGGAACTATGTACTAGTGGCTAAAGATAATACGGAAGTAAATGAGAGATTTCTTCATAGCATTTATCATAATTGAAAACTCAAATTGGGGATAATGAGCCTGAGAGGGCCTGGAGAGGCTAGAAGTGGGAGAGCAGTTTGAAGTGACATTTGAACTTGAGGCTGAATAATGAGAAGGAGCTAATTATTTGAAAATCTGAGGAAGAACATGCCAGGCAATGAGAACAGGAGCAGAGGCTTCAAAGTAATAAACTTTGTATTTGTATTTAAAGGAAAAGACTAGAGTTTTTGGAAAGGTTAACATGGGCCAGGTAATACACGACCTGATGTTAATAATTATAGTAATAATAGCTAACATTATTGCTAAAATACTGTTTAACACTTACCAGTACTATTACTCTACTAATGTTACAGAAACAGTAATAATAGCTAATAATTTAGATAACACTTACGTGCTAAGCACTATTCCAAGTACCTTATTGGCTCATTTAGTCTTCCCTACAGGTTCTGGTGAGGTTGTGATGAAGCAGTATAATGTAAAGAGCTCAGCCCGTGTTCTGCGCTTAATTAAGAAAATGGCAACTTACAGGCTATTCAAGAAAGAAATTATGTGAATTTTGTCACCGTTTTAGTATGTGACTTTTGAAAAACATCACAATTAATAGTGAAATGGCTTTTACAGATAAACACTGCTAGGTTTTGTGGGGGAATGAAAGTAATGATAGTTGAGGTAGTTTACTATGTACCAGGTACCACCCTAAATGTTTCACCAGGATTATCTCATTGAACAGAGCTATCCAGATAACCTTTTATTTCTGTTCCTTACTCATTCATATCTGAGGAAACTCAGACTCAGAAATTATGTAACTAGCTTGACAACAAAAGGCAGAGTACTAATAGGGCTTTTTTTTTATGGTTCTGGATGTTAAATGCTTAAGTTTATGCTGTAACCAGGAAGTATGAAATTGTACAAAAATGAATACTGTAGATTTTTTGAAAAAAGGAGAGGCAGGTGGAAAGAAAATCTAAGAGTTAGGGTACGTTATTAACTCAAGCCTGAAACAGAGCGTCTTTCATGGGTGGTTAACTCTTTTTTTTGCCCCAAAAGGTTGGACATTCCTTCAGTAACAGTGGCCTCTGTCTTTTGGGGTTGCGCATAATTTGAAAAAGACCTTCTGATTATTTTGATACAATCCATATTCCTCTTTTTTTTTGAGACAGCCTCTTGCTCTATTGCCCAGGCTGAAACGCAGTGGTGTGATCTCGGCTCACTGCAGCCTCCACCTCCCAGGTTTCTTCTGTTCTCCTGCCTCAGCACCCCAAGTAGCTGGGATTACAGACATGTGCCACCACGCCTGGTTGATTTTTTGTATATTTGGTAGAGATGGGGTTTCACCATTTGGCCAGGCTGGTCTCGAACTCCTGACCTCAGGTGATCCGCCCACCTTGGCCTCCCAAAGTGCTAGGATTACAGGTGTGAACCACTGCGCCGACCCATGTTCCTTTTTAACTCATATTTTCTAAACTTTGGATTGTAGAATCATTTGCAAATTTAATTCAGTATACTTGGTGTAGTGGTTCTGGACTTGTTTACAATCCTGATGTAACAAGGATTACACTTGTATCCCTAGCGCATAGATCTGTAACAGGGATTACACCAGGATTGTAAACAAGTCCAGATTCGTTCTTTTTTTTTTTTTTTTTTTTTAATTTTTAAATTTTTTTAAGAGTCTGCTCTGTTGCCCAGGCTGGAGTGCAGTGGTGCAATCTTGGCTCACTGCAACCTCCGCCTCCCAGGGTTCAAGTGATTCTCATGCCTCAACCTCTCAAGTAGCTGGGGCTACAGGCGTGCACTGCCATGCGTGGCTAATTTTTGCATTTTTAATAGAGACAGGTTTTGCCATGTTGGCCAGGCTGGTCTCGAACTCCTGGCTTCAAGTGATCCACCTGCCTCTGCCTCCCAAAATGCTGAGATTACATGTGTGAGTCACTGCTCCTGGCCTAAATTTGTTCTTTATTAGGATTTTTTTTGGTGTGTGTCAGAATTGAACTATGTAAATTTAGAGAAAGTTCAAAGGGTAATCTATAAGCAGAAGGTTGAATAATGTCAGAAAGTTGAAAGGGCCCGGTAAGGAGAGACTATAAGAATGATTATCTTCAAATATATGAAGAATATAATTGTTAATTCATCTCTTGAAGACAGAAATGCAGATTTTATGTATAATGTAGATGTATAGTAGCTGCTGGGAGTACCATGATAGGTACTCAGTAAATGAGTGAAATTGTAAAAATAATTTTTTTAAGATCCTGCTTATCCTAGTTGGTAGTTTGGGTACAATATCACCTAGGTATTCATTGGTTTATGCAACAAATAGTAATATTAATATTGAGCCCTACTATGTACAGATCTATGTGCTAGGGATACAAGAATGAACAGAATTCCTACTCTGAAGGAGCATTTGCTTGTGTTTGAATTTATTTTGTTTATTTATTTATTTTTGAGACAGAGTCTTGCTTTGTTGCCCAGGCTGGAGTGCAGTGACGCGATCTTGGCTCACTGCAACCTCTACCTCCTGGGCTCAAGCAGTTCTCCCACCTCAGCCTCCCAAGTACCTAAGATTACAGGTGTGTACTACTGTGGCTGGCTAATTTTTTTGTATTTTTCTAGAGATGGGGTTCCATCATGTTGGCCAGGTTGATCTCGAACGTCTGACTTCGAATGATCCGCCTGCCTTGGCCACTAGAGTGCTGGGATTATAGGCATGAGCCACTGTGGGCAGCCTGAATCCTGGCTTTAATACTGAACCAGTTGTGTGGCCTTGTGCAAGTGACTTCTTTGCTTTAGTTCTTTATCTGTAAACTGAGATTAGTAGTAATATCCATCTATGAGGGTTGTTTGAATGATTAAGAGAGTTAATATTTGAAAAGAGCCTAGAGCACCGCCTGGCTCATAGTAAGCACTTTAAAGAGTTAATAATTCTCTTACAAAAGCACTTGGGGAAAGAGATAGATAATACTGTCTTGTGTGATATTACTTATTTGCTTAAATGCTGTGGAGAAAGTACATTAGGGTGATGAGAATGAGGGGTGGTGGGGCAGTGTGCCCTACAGGAAAAGACTTTCCCTTTAGATAGAGACTTCTAGTGATTGCCTAAGGTATCCCCTCCCCCTTTAAAAACTTTGTATTTGGAGGTAAGTTCAAACTTACAGAATGTAGCAAAAATAAAGCTATGTTAATATTTTACCTCTTCTGCTTTACCATTTGCGTCCAGACTCACATCCTCTTTGTTATTCTGAACTGTGAGGTTAAGATACGTAGACCTATGGCTTTTTATCCCTGAATACCTCAGTGTGTATTTTCTGAGAATAGAGATATTATTTTGCTTAACTACAGGCCAATTATCAACTTCAAAGATTTGTAATGATATAATACTTTAATCTGTTGTGCATATTCCAGTGTTGTTAGTTGATTCAGTAATGTCCTGTAAGGGATTTCCTCCTGTTAGTACAGAATCCAATCTAGAGTTAAAATTGTGTTGTTATAGGCCTAGCACAGTGGCTCACGCATGTAATCCCAGCACTTTGGGAGGCTGAGGTGTGCGGATTGCCTGAGGTCAGGAGTTCGAGATCAGCCTATCAGCCTTGCCAAAGTGGCGAAACCCTGTATCTACAAAACAAAACTGTGTTATGTCTCTTTAACCTTCTTTAATCTGGAGCATTTCCACAGCATTTCTTTGTCTTTTATGGATAACATTGACATTTCTGAAGAATACACATCCCCCCTTTACTAGAAAGAACATTTCTTCCTTATTCTGTGTGTGTCTGATGTTTTCCTCATTATTAGATTGAGGTTATACATTCTTGACTGGAGTAGCTGATGTTGTGTCCCTCTCAGTCACACATTATCTGTCCTTTGTAGGTGATAATTAGTTTTGATCACCTGGTCAAGGTATTGCCCAGTTTGCTTATTACTCACTGTTTGTTTCTTTTGCATCCTCCCTTGCAACTTTAAGCATCTTGTGGGTAGATACTTTAAGACCCCATCCAGATAACCTTCTTGTCTAAATTTGTGCCGAGATTCAGCATCCATTGATCATTCATCCAAACCAGATCATCTATTGGTGTCTTTTTTTTTTCTTTTTTTGAGATGGAGTCTTGCTCTCTTGCCCAGGCTGGAGTGCAGTGGCACAGTCTTGGCTCACTGCAACCTCTGTCTCCCGGGTTCCAGTGATTTTCCTGCCTCAGCCTCCCAAGTAGCTGGAATTAAGGCGTGTGCCTCCATGCCTGGCTAATTTTAGTATTTTTAGTAGAGATGGGGTTTCATCATGTTGGCCAGGCTGGTCTCAAACTCCTGACCTCAGGTGATCGCCCACCTCGGCCTCCCAAAATGCTAGGATTACCGGCATGAGCCACCACACCCGGCCCATTGATGTAGTTTTTATCGTGATGGTTGCAAAATGATGACTTTCCAAATTCCACTTAGACTTAAGAACCTTCTAAATTTGATGTAATTAGAAATCAGTAGCTACACATTTGTAATTTTAAGAAAGAAAAATTTATTTGTTGCTTTCCCATACAGGATGGCCCAACAGCAGGCCTTGAGGTTCCGAGGTCCGGCTCCCCCACCAAATGCAGTGATGCGAGGCCCACCACCTCTGATGCGGCCTCCTCCACCTTTTGGTATGATGCGAGGCCCTCCTCCACCACCACGGCCCCCCTTTGGGCGTCCTCCTTTTGATCCTAATATGCCGCCAATGCCTCCTCCAGGAGGGATACCTCCACCTATGGGCCCTCCACACCTCCAGGTAAAGAATGTAGAGGTTGCCATTTCTTTGTTGGCATCATTATCAGTATTATATATGGGTTTTGACTTAAAAGCTTATATTCGTATATAGTTTCAGTTTATAGGAAAATGGGGAACTAAAGAGAAGGTCCATATATTGATATGTTGCTTCTAAAGCAGTGGTAGCAGTAATTACTTTGGAAATTCAGAACAGGACTTTAGACAGAGATAGAGAAGTATGTGTGTAAAACCAGGATTCAATAGTTTTTACCTACCTCTCTGATTTGGCTTTGGTAATGCATCTTCTTTATGGGAAATGAAGTTTGAAATCTTAAGATATTTTTGAGTGGAGAAAATGTATTTTCAATGTGTATGTTGCCAGCAAGTCTAAAAATATATGTATATATATTCCTGAGTAGTTCTCCCCAGAAATGATGCCTGGGATAGAATCTGGAAAGTGACAGCAAACACATTTTGTAAGCACATAGTTGATTTTTTTTTTCTCCCCGGGGGGGTAGGGGGAAATAGGATTATCTTATGATTTTTGAGAAATATTTATTATGGGATTTCTTTAAAAATACTTGTGGTATTTTAATCTGGAGCGTATATCCCTCTCCAGTGTATCTAGACTTTTTGTCTGAGTGAGGTCGTGAAGGTATCAACCTTCAGATATCTCATTTTGGGATTGTATTTTTTTTATTTGAGTAAGTATCTATGTTTTCTTAGTTTTGCCTGTATAATTCTGAAACCAAATAAATATGGTGGTATCATCTGCCTTCCATTAGTTTAGACAATGAAGAAAGAATTATACTAAAAATAGAAAAAGGCAATGATGTGCTATTTAAGTGATGTTAACTCGGTTTAGATAGGGTTGTGGTTATGCAACAGACAGGTTTTAATACTTTGCTCAATAATTTTATGGCCTTTCTAATAACGAATAACCTCTCCTTCCTTTAAACACACTGTTAAATGGTTTTATATTTGATTCAAGGATAGAATAAGAAATAACTTTTTTAACTTACTCATTCTGGTATAACCTGTAACGTGTGAATTTGTTCTGATTTGTGTCTTTAAGAGTTAAACATACTTGTGGATGTTATAAAATGTAATGGACTAATGTAACCCTCTCATTGAAATATATCACATGTTGTGCTGAAATACTCTCTTATGTTGTCATGCTTTTTTTGGTCTTGGATAATTGTGTGGCTTTATATTAAATTCAAGTGATTTCCAGCTGAGGGCTTGTGAAACATATTTAGAATAGATATTTTATATAACATGGATCTAGTGTGCTGACGCTTGAAACATACTCAACTGAATCCAACACATATTAGAGTATGGGAAAGAAATTTTTAGGAAAATAAAAGTACAGCCTCACATTACCAGCATAGTTTCAGTTCCATTATCCAGATTAAGGTGCTTTAGATAATTGAATTTTAATGTTACATATAGATTATAGAGGAAATCTTTTAAATCCCTGCTCAAATGTTTCTGTAATGTCATAATGTCAAATTTTTAATTTTGAAACTCATTTTTATGCACAGTGCAAACTTTTTCTTGAAGGATTCTTCAAGAAGCTGTGGAGACATTGATGTGCCTGGTATTAAAACAGGGTATAAAAATCAAGTTTTTAAAAAAAGTAATCCAGCACCCTGTGTGGTGAAAAGCAGATCATGTAGAAAGGAGAAAGCAAAATTCACTGACAGTGTTATAACCCAGAGTTGACCACTGTTAGGAGTTTGATGTGTTTCTTTCTAGTTTATTTAGTAATTTTTGTTGCAGGCATTTTGCTTCTACGACAGGTGAATGTATTTGAACAGACTGTAAAACTAGTTTCACTTACAGTGTTTTACTTTTGAGTAGAATTCAGTAATGCTTTGGAGGAAGAGTAAAATGACCATTACTGTTCTTGTGAATTAACAGAGACCACCTTTCATGCCTCCACCCATGAGTTCCATGCCTCCTCCTCCGGGTATGATGTTTCCACCAGGAATGCCTCCTGTGACTGCTCCTGGTACTCCAGCACTACCTCCTACGGAGGAGATATGGGTTGAAAATAAAACTCCAGATGGGAAGGTAAATTATAAAATATATTTAAGTTGTTATCTTGCTGACAAGAGTAAAAGTTAAGAGTTCTGGCAGATTGAGATCAGTGATATTATTTTCAATTAAGAATGAGCCTTGCTTAAGCAGGGAATGGGGTAAGACTCCAGGAGAAGCTGACTGGATTAAACTTTTGTGCAGCAGATACAGGGTTGCCTGGACTGCTAACACGCATTTAACTATGATTCTGGAAGCTTCTGGTCACATTGGTACCATCTGCCTAGCACATAACAAATTCCAGGCTCCTAGAAGGAAAGCAGGTGTTCAGCATAAACTGCATTGTTTGCATAACTGGTTTAGGCACACTGAGCCATTCTTATCAGTGAGGGAATGGCAACAACCCTCCAGAAATCCAAGTTCTGAGACTCCGGATAAGGACCAGCAGGGCTTTCTACAGGTAGCTGTCTCAGGTCTATTATGTTAAATTTCTGCATAAAATATAACATTGGTTTTCTTTTGTATGTGTTAAAAATACAATGTGCTCATTATAGAAAATTGGTCTGTGGGGTGGAATTACTTATTTTTTGTTGTGTTTGTTTGTTTTGAGACGAAGTT
Source organism: Alouatta palliata (assembly GCA_004027835.1). NCBI lineage: Eukaryota > Metazoa > Chordata > Mammalia > Primates > Atelidae > Alouatta > Alouatta palliata. The sequence goes on from PVKV010008901.1 coordinate 45,901, forward strand.
TCACTCTGTTGCCCAGGCTAGTGTGCAGTAGCGCAATCTGCCACCTGGGTTCAAGGGATTCTCTTGTCTCAGCCTCCCAAGTAGCTGGGAATACAGGCACCTGCCATTATGCCCGGCTCATTTTTGTATTTTTAGTTGAGATGGGGTTTCACCCACTTGGCCTTCCAGAGTGCTGGGATTACAGGCGTGAGCCACCATGCCCAGCCCTAAGTTATTTTAAATTTTTTAATTTAATTTTTTTATTTTTTTTTGAGACAGAGTCTCGTGCTGTCGCCCAGGCTGGAGTGCAGTAGTATGATCTCGGTTCACTGCAACCTCTGCCTCTTGGGTTCAAATGATTCTTCTGCCTCAGCTTCCCAAGTAGCTGGGATTACAGGTACCCGCCATCACGCCCTGCTAATTTTTGTATTTTTTAGTAGAGACAGGGTTTCACCATGTTGGCCAGGTTGGTCTCGAACTCCTGACCTCAGGTGATCTGCCTGCTTCACCTTCCCAAAGTGCTGAGATTACAGGTGTGAGTGACCGCACCTATTTTTTATTTTTGAGATTGAGTCTCCCTTTGTCGTCCAAACTGGAGTGCAGTGGCGTGGTCTCTGCTCACTGCAACTTCCACTGCCAGGGTTCAAGCGATTCTTTTGCCTCAGCCTCCCAAATAGCTGGGATTACAGGTACCTGCCACCGCACCCAGCTAATTTTTTTGTATTTTTAGTAGAGATGGGGTTTCCCCATGTTGGCCAGACTGGTCTCAAACTCCTGACCTCAAGTGATCCACCTGCCTCTTCCTCCCAGAGTGCTAGGATTACAGGCATGAACCACCTCTCCTGGCCCTAAGTTATTTTTAATAGCTTTAAAGAGAAAATATGGTTTCATTATTGCTTTTAATGATAATTGTTAGATTTTATGATACCATTGATTTTTGCTTCCTCTGCAGGTTTATTATTATAATGCTCGGACACGTGAATCTGCATGGACCAAGCCAGATGGAGTTAAGGTTATTCAGCAATCAGAACTGACACCTATGCTTGCAGCCCAGGCACAGGTTCAGGCTCAAGCCCAGGCCCAGGCTCAGGCCCAGGCTCAGGCTCAGGCCCAGGCTCAGGCTCAGGCCCAGGCACAAGCTCAGGCCCAGGCCCAGGCCCAAGCCCAAGCCCAGGCCCAGGCCCAGGCTCAGGCTCAGGCTCAGGCTCAGGCGCAGGCACAAGCACAGGCCCAGGCCCAGGCCCAGGTCCAGGCGCAAGTGCAAGCACAAGCAGTTGGAGCTTCCACCCCTACGACCAGTAGCCCAGCACCTGCAATATCCACTTCAACATCATCATCCACCCCTTCCTCTACCACTTCTACCACAACAACTGTTACTTCAGTTGCGCAGACAGTATCAAGTGAGTACCACTCTGCATGTGTTTTTATATAGGGACTAGAGACATGAACAAGTAGGGGACTACATTTCATATTGATCCCAGTGTTTCTGGTATTATCCTTTAATACCAGAATTACTTAAAATACATTTTTGACATGAAAACTTTTGGGTTAGAGAAAAACAAGAATTTGTATTAATAGGAGAAATTATTTGCCCAGTTGTAGTTCATGAAGTTAAATTGAGAAAGTGCAGTTAGCTATTCTGCTTGGCCAACAGTAATGCCAGGCATTGTGGGTTTGCAAAATAAGTGTAAATCTTGGTCCCTACCTTACAGAGTTCCCAGTGTTCCTAATCGAGGAGGCAAGAATAACACACGTGAAACAATTAGAAAATGATGTGCAAAACTATACGGTGAAAAAGGTGTAAGAATTTGAGAAGTGGAGAAATGAGTGGGTGGACTACATGGGTATTTATCGTGAAGGAAACGGAGTAAGGTTTAAGTAGGTTCACAGGTGAGGAATGGATTTTCAGACAGGAAAAGCAACATGAATAAAGGTCAGGAAAAATGATACATGTAATTTATGGGGTTTTTACGAAACTTCTGAGATAGGAGGGTTTTATTTTGAAGGGTCTTAAGAACTAGGCAAATAGGTGAGACCCACTGAGGGCCTGTATAAATGCAGTATTGTGGAAGTTTTTTTTTGGTGTTGGTTTTTTGGGTGGTGGTGAAATCAGGGGTTTATTAGGAACTTCTCAGTAATCTCTTTTAGAGCTGGGGTAGTTTCTAGAATGGGATGTGGGTAGGTGAATTGTTGAGCTGCCATAGAAGGGAGCAGTCAGAAAGGCAGGAGAATTTCCAGGTGTAAACTCATAGAGGCCTAAAGAGGAGAACTTTTCTGAAAAGGAGAGTGGATTAATAGATTTCAGGGATGAAGAGAGGGACACAACTGTTAATTTGCTTAAAAGATGGTCATTAATATGACAGTATTGCTGCTTTTTGTTTTTTTTCTTTTCTTTTTCTGTGTCAGTATATGGATGTTGCTCCTTTTACGCTACACATTGAGACTAAGCCCAAAAGTACTTAAATAATGATTTTTTAAAATTCGATTATTTGTTATGGCACTGGTCTGAAGATACAGCTATCCTAACAGTATGATTATAATTTATATTGCTTTACTACCAGGATAATAGATAAGAATAAAGAAAAAATGTTTTCTTTTGTGGTTACTTCAGGGACTTGGGAATTATTGGTGTGTAAGAAATCATATAAGAGAGAATTCACGTGGGCTTCAAATTTGAATTTATTTTATTGATAAAAACAACTGAAGTAGAGTAAGGTACATATATGGGGATAGTCTTTAATGATCCTTTTAATGGTTTTTAGATATTTTGGAGTAGGAAATGTACTGAACAGGAAAACGTAAATAGTGTTTTACAAGTCTGTTTTCTTTTGTAGCTAAGGTGAATTCTAATATAAAAATTTGGCAGTTGTACTAGCTAGCTTGTTAAGGGTCTTTACCTTTCTGTAGGCTTAGTGCTTCCCAAACCTCTGTGGCAAGGCAGGAGACTACCAGTTTTTATGGGAGAACTGTGGTAGTAATGGGAAAAGGGTATTCATAAAAGCAATGTAGTTTTATGTGGAGGCTCTGTGTTGCTTAATTAGATTTTCTTTCCTGCATTCTTAGAAAGGAGAAATAGTAGTGGTTCATTTTGTTTTAAGAAAGGTAATTAGCTAGATAATTTAACCATCCTGTGTATAGTCCATTTCTGTTTTCAGAGTGGTGTGTCAGTAAGTTCATAGCTGTCTTATGTCCTGTTTGTCAGTTTTGCTCTGTTCTTCAGTATTTGGGAGGCCTTTATTCCCAGAACTATAAAATAGCAAGATCATATCCTTTTTACTGCTTTTAAACATCAATTTTGATGTTGTCTACGTATTCCAGTGTCTGTTTTTATATTACTTCAGTATCATTAAGTGTCGTCATACTGCAGTCTTAATATTTCTCCATCTATTATATATAGTCCCTTGTCTTTTTTAGTTAAGATCTGAGCCCAGGTTAGTATAATTTGAGGCCTAGTGCTTCACTAGTTACTTTACCAAATGAATTTAGTAGGAGTTTACCCATTAAAGTCTTAGATACAGTTCTCCCAGTTTCCCATTTAATTACTTTATTGCTTTTGTCCTTTTCCTCTCATGACTCATGGCTACTAACCAAATTCAGAAAATGCTGTGCTGGAAAGTAAGAGGAATGAGTTGAGTAAATATTTTTTGTCATCTCCATTGGTGGTCTTTTCCACTTGAAATTTGATGCCCTTATTTATTTTCTTGACTATAGTACTTTGGATCATAATTTTAGCAATTATATGAATATTATTATAATTAAATTTTAATTTTCTGAACTGCAGTATAGATCTGTGGGGTAAATGGGACTCAAAATTAAGAATATATTTTAATCCCAGTTGAGCATAAACTCATTGTGCAAGTTTGTGAAAAATGAAGACATCCTACTTCTCAGGGAAGTTGGGAACAATAACTAGATATATTTTCAGCCATTATAGTAAATTACAAATGCTAAATGGTATATGTATGGGACTGGGCAAATGTTGCATGTACTTTGTATTTTTCACACTGTTATAAAATTATATTAATATGATACTGTACCCTAAGGCTAGGTCTATGCTAGACCAACAATTCATTCCTGGGCCCCTGAAGATACTTGTTTGGCCCTGCTGTCTATTTAGCCAAGGTGAGTCCGTCATTAACAAGTATGAAATTGCTCACATCTTCCCAGCCTAAGTGAGTTTTTCATTATTAGAAGCTAGAAAAAGATACTGAGAGATTTTGTTGTCAGTTGGATTATTGGGTGGTTTTTATTAAACAGTGTGCTTTTATTTAGAATAAAATTGGCATAAAGATTGGGAAAGCACTGTTTTCATTTTATTTCATTTGACAAATTCATTCTTAGTCCAATACAGGTAGACATTTTTTTCTTTACATCAAAACAAGATGAAGTATTTGTTACCAATGAAATACCAAAATGAATTTTGTTTTGGAACTAGGTGGGTTATGAATAAATAACAAAATTGTTTTGTAATATGTGAGAATTGAAACTTTTTAAAAAGTATGAAATAAGGATTTTATTTGGGGATGGAATGTTTTATTTTTGATATTTAAAAATAATGTGTTAGCAGAACCCAAATGATCCTGAATTTCACATTTTCCTGGTCTCTGACAATGGAAACCTCAGTTTAAAAAAATTTCATTTTTAAAAAATAATGAGAGAAACCTGAGTTGTTTTTGATTCCATTCATTCATATCCAGTAAGTCATTAGTTAATTGCTTATCTTTTTCTCTCTGTTCTTCCTTTTCTTCCTATGCATCTATGAGGTTAATTGCTCAAACGAACACTGTTTATTACTCTTCCATACAGGAACCTTGAGTTTGCCGTATACCCCTTTTACCTTTATGAAGTCACACAAATGTGAATGCATTCTTATAAAAAAATCAAACACTAACGAAACATATATATTAATAGTAAAATGTGAAATAGGCATACACAGAGGTTAACTAGCGTTAATGTATTTTGGCTTGTATTCTAGATCATTTTCACTATATTTACATAAGGTCTGCCCTTTTCCTACCCGGTTAAGTACATATTCCTTAGCCTTTTGTTCAAGGCTTTCTAATTTTTGCTTCTGGCCTACCTTTCCAGCCACACAACTCACTGGTTTTGTTGGTAAGCCTAGTGTTTCACTCATTAACTGCTTGTCTTCAATTTTCTAAACAATTCTGTTTTGTTCTTTGCTCCTTGCCTTTATTCATACTTTTCTCACTAGCTTAGTTTTTTCTTCTACCCTCCTCCTGCTGTTTTCCTTGTTGAAATCTTAATCTTTCAAGGTTCAGCATCCCAATATAAAATTTTCTATACCATCTCACGGTTACAAATGTTCTTTGGATCTTGATTTATACCCCTAAAACATATGTTTATCCCATTTTACTTTGTGTTTATTTTTTATGTTTTATTTAACTATTTTCAAAGTTCTTGAAGATGAGACCTTTTGACAAATTTCTTGCAGTTCATAGAATGGTCCCTTAAATACTTAAATTACTGAATGCATGAATGATGAATGAATATAGTAAAATGATTTATGAAGGAGTGATACAGGTTTTTGTTTTATCTTTTATCAGCACCCACAACACAAGATCAGACCCCAAGTTCTGCTGTTTCAGTTGCCACGCCTACAGTTAGTGTTTCAACTCCTACAGCCACACCTGTGCAAACTGTTCCCCAGCCGCACCCTCAGACGTTACCTCCTGCTGTTCCTCATTCAGTACCTCAGCCAACAACAGCAATACCTGCTTTTCCACCAGTAATGGTACCTCCGTTTCGTGTTCCCCTTCCTGGCATGCCAATTCCACTTCCAGGTAAACCAACAGATTATAATGGTCTTTCCAGCTATGTTTTCATATTGTCAGTTAGTTTGTTCTCATGTGTCTGTTGTGTTTGAAATTTGCCTTGAATCTCGCCTGTTTGAAACGTTTTTGAAAGATTCATGGCTAACTGCAATATTTTCTCTTAAGTTTTGGTAAATGTCCTTTTTTTGTTGTTGTTTACATGTCCTAAAATTAGAGCCACATTTAAAGCTACACTTATTTTGGATAATGGCCTCAATGAGTTAAAAATGATCATCTTTTCATGTAAATAATGTTCTAAATGCAATATTTTTGAAGGATTGAGTCTATGAAGTTGAGAAATCATGTCATAATAGTTAACACAGGTTGGATGATTTATATACAGTGCACTGTTGTAAACACTTTAGATGCATTAACTCCTTTAATTTTCACAACCATCTTATGAGATAGGTACACAGACAGGTTAAATTACTTGCCTAACGTCACAAAGCTAATAAGTGATGATGTTGACATTTGGGCTTGTGCCCTCCACATCCAAATAGTAAGCTCTTATAACTATGTTAATACTGGAAAGAAAATGTGAGTGACTTAACTATAAAACAATTCATGTAAAACAGAATCTAGAAGATTTCCTTGTAAAAATTATGAAGTAAAGCATAATGTGCATCATTTAAAAGTTTAAATTGTTTTGGTGAATTAATGTGTTTTATTATCTTAAGAGAAATCATTAAAACTAGAGAAAGAATTAAAAGTTTGTGGAGTGGAATTCTTGCTGTAGGGTTTAAACAGTGATAGTGCTGTGCATTCCAAATTTGAATGCATTAGTTTTTGTCAGGCCCATTTAATCCCTGATCCATGTTTCATTCTCCTTGTGTTACAGTTGACAATGTTGATACCTTAGAGAGGTCAGGTTCATAGGGCTAGTTTGTAGCAAAAATGAATAGAATCTAGCCTTCTTGTCTCTCAAGTTCACATTCCACCCACTTATTGCTACTTTTTTATACTAGTTTCTGTGTAAGAATATAGTTGTGATGCAGCTGTTTCTTAGATTAGCACACATCTTAATTATCACTATTGCACTAGTTGTCTTTTTCTTTGTGACCACTCTGAAAAGGACACTCTCAGATATACCTTGTCAAAAAAGAAAGAAAAAATTTCTGGTATTATTTTGATTTGGAAAACCTATTATACATTGTTGAGGTAGTGTTAGATAATTAAATGCCCAATGTGTGATGTTTAAGAAATTCAAATCATTTAAAAATAAGAAGAAAACAAAAAATGTTTTCTCTGCTATTCAGGATTATCTGTTTTCTAGATTAAATTTAAGACAAGCAGCTGGATACTTTTCTCTGTATGTCATTTTTCTGAGAAAACTAAGTGATAGATGGAGAGTAGCTTGATATTTGTCACAGCCTCTCGTAATTTTGGTCTCCTTTAGGGTTAGGACAGTATTAAGACCAGATCGTGGAGTCTGAGTGATCTGAAGGAGTTGGGGTTGTAAATTTTGTAAAGAAGATTGAGAGGTAGCATGATAATGTTGTTGAAGTATTTTGAAAGGCCGTCATTTGAACAACTTTTGCTTTTCTTTAAAGGTTCCTATTAGGACTATCGAATGAAAGGTACACAATAGCAAAATTTATTTCCATAGAAAGTGGAAGTTTGTCATAATAAAATCCCTCTGGCTCTAGCTTCATTTTGATGTCATATTTTCCCTTGATCCTTGCTCCATCATTAAAAAAATTCAGACAGGTGGTGGTGACTCATTTGAGTCACCAAATGAAGCCGTGCCTGTGAAGTTTGGCAGTAGAGGGCATTCAATAAGAAGCAGCCATTAGTGACATTTTGGGGGTCAGTTGGAAGATAACTTGAATTGGGTAGTCTAAGATTTCTTTGGAGAGAGTGAGTGCCATAGAAAGTGATATATTAGTATCAAATATTAGTTTGTTAAGACTTTTTGGTATTAATATTTATTCACTTTTCTCATTTTCCTTTTTAATTGAGTCCTACAAGGTGTTTAACAAAAAACAAGGACAAAGAAGACTAGTTTTTCTCCTCCCAGATCTTTGGTTGTATGAACAATGAGATCAGTGTCTTTCTGTTTTTCTCTTTTAATTCAACTTAGAAATAAGGTGAACAGGAGGGATATGTGTGTACTTTGTCTTGGAGGCTTAATTGCTATTTAAAATAGCATTGTCTAGCTCTAATGAATATGATTAAGGAAGGGATAGTCAAACAAGATGAAGGGAAGGAGTGTAAGAATTAGGTAAAATACCAAAGTAGGAGGTGGAGTTTGGAGATAGATGGGTCTAGGATTATAGGAGTTCTACTCTTTTTTTTTTTTTTTTGAGACAGAGTCTCGCTCTGTTGCCAGGTGCTAGGCTGGAGTGCAGTGGCACGATCTTGGCTCACTGCAACCTCTGCCTCCCTTCAACAACAAGCAGTTCTCCTGCCTCAGCCTCCTGAGTGGCTGGGACTACAGGCGCGCGCCACTATGCCCAGCTAATTTTTCTATATATTTTTTTAGTAGAGACGGGGTTTCACCATGTTAGCCAGGATGGTCTTGGTCTCTTGACCTCGTGATCTGCCTGCCTCGGCCTCCCAAAGTGCTGGGATTATAAGCATGAGCCACTGCGCCCAGCCAGGAGTTCTGCTCTTGAAACTATAAAATCTTATCTGGAATTTTAAGAAACTCAACTGTCAGTGACATCGGAATCATCCAAAATGCTGAGTGGAATTTTCTAATTTCTTATTAGAGGATAATTTAAGGACAGAGTTGTAGGAAAATTGAACAAATGCTCCCTTTAAAAAAATAAGTTAAAAATTTAGATTTGTGGTTATTTTGTAAGTATTCACAATCTGCATGTAATCACCTTGAGAGAAACTTCAGTGTATCTTTTTTTGTTTGTTTTTTTTTTTTGAGACAGTCTCGCTCTTGCCAAACTGGAGTGCAGTGGTGCGATTGTGGCTCACTGCAATCTCCGCCTTCCAAGTTGAACTGATTCTCCTGCCTCATCCTCCTGAGTAGCTGAGACTACAGGCGCACACCACCATGCCTAGCTAAGTTTTGTAATTTCTAGTAGAGATGGGGTTTCTCCATGTTGGCCAGGATGGTCTCAGTCTCCTGACCTTGTGATCCGCCTGCCTCGGCCTCCCAAAGTGCTGGGATTATAGGTGTGAGCCACTGCTCCTGGCCCAGTGTATCTTTTTAGCATGAGAAGAAACATGACCTTTCTATATGGTCTGTATGTTGATAGTCAAGTAGAAGAGTTGTGTTAGTCCAGTTGGTTTTTAATAATGGTGGTTAAGCCTACTTATGAACAGATTTTGATTTTATTCTGTGTAAGTTGTATAGTTAAAATTATTTATTGGAAGATGGTTTTGCAGAACAGTCTTTGAGAGTACAGTTCATATATTCATAAGAATTGAATTTCCTGTGCTGAGTTCAGTAGGTTCAGTGCTCCTGCAGATGGCAGCATTTATACTAATTAAACTTAATATATGCTATAACCGAATGAATTTTTCTGTTGCTTTCTTTCAACATTAGGGAAAATAAAATTATACATACAGCTTTATTCAGCATGCTTTCAGATCCAATGTTTTTATTTTAGTTTAAAAGTTAATAGAAAGTTTATTCTTTATATATAATAGTAATTAAGAAATAAAGGTGTTCGTCAATAATTGACACTATTTTTTTGGGTGTGTGTCAACATAGTTAAATTGTATACAAACCCAAGAGTTTAATTTTACTTTTAGCCTCAGAGATAGGAGAAATTTCTTTCCTGTCCTTTAGTGGGGAAAATAGTTGATTGTTACTATTTTTAATTTTTATGGGGTACCAAACTAAGCTTAGTTTTTTTCAGTTAAAAAAAAAAGTAAAAATTATTGTCCCTATACTTTTCTTCAGACTTTGGCCTTTTCCTCTAAAAGTTTTTTTGAATTTACTTTTAATTTTCTCAGTTAATCAGTCTTAGTTTTCCAGCTTTTCTCTTCATTCCCTTTTAAAAAATCACCATTGTAATGCATCATGATGACTCTTCATTCTTCCAAGAACTGTACATAATTTTCATTCTTTAATACAAGTACTACTTCTTTAGTCAGCTTAAATGATAGTTTCTGCAGCTATCAGCCCATATAGTTAGTGATATTAAAGGGGCTGTGTGTTTCTTAATGTTGTTTTTAGCTTGCTTCCACAGTGTTCCAAGCCCATGGGGTTCTATAGTGCAGGCACTAAACATGGATATTTTGTCATTAGTGAAATGCTACCTTTCTCTTCATCTTTGCCTTTTCTTTTATTTAAAGTATTATTTGCAGTGGAATATTTGGATCCATCTCATACCTTACTTTCCTCTCCTCATCACCCCTCTTTGTCCTATATTGTATAGCTTATTCCTTTTCTACTTCTGCATGGTTGTACTCCATGCCTCAGCTCCTGCATATAGTTTCAACTTAGCAGCAGCATAGAGAAAGTGTCTTGTCAGTGTCATGCTGCATCTGCCTTTTACTGGTATCTAAGCAACAGCAGCATGGGTTTGATACCCTGTGGGAAAATGTCCCACATGAGAATTTGTTATGTATGTGTAATGAAGGGGCTTTCTTTTGTTGAATTTAAACTCTTGAGACTCCTTAACTACCTTCAGAGCTGGTTTGATAAAAAGGTAATTGATGCTATCATTTAGAATTAGTATCATTGGATTTGGCAGCACTTCCCACAAAATGTCAAACAAAAAGAAATTTTACTCCATTCTTGTTCTTTTTCATTGGAAATAGCATTCTAAATTGTAGTGGTAAATTATTTCCCTGAATCCCAGTGGTAGCCGACATACAATGGCAGCTTTCCAACGTATGCTTGCTTATCCATTTTACAGGTGTAGCAATGATGCAAATAGTCAGCTGCCCGTATGTAAAGACAGTCGCTACCACCAAGACCGGTAATTTTTAAAACCATCTTAGTTTGTTTTGTCTGTAAGTTGGCATGGTAGTGAATGTTGTTGTTTATCCTTTTATTTATTTTTTTGCCCAAGTGAGTGGATTTTTTTATATTTTTCTTTTTAATGAGCAGTATAAATGCAGTTGTCATATTTGGCCAACACTTAATTTTCCCAATTGCCTGTAGTATTAGCTTCTTTGGTTCACAAAAACAAATAAGGTCAGATCACTTTATATCTTAATTTATGTAATAAGTGTAAACAACTTCATTCTCATATTCATAACATTTAATTTTAGTTTTGATGTGTGTTTTTAAGTTAAATATAAAAAAATCATTTCCATGTGTAAAGTGATGTGATTATGCTTGCATGCTAGTGAGATATGTGTGTGAATACATGTGTATAGTATACATTTACATTTTAAAGTTATTGAAGTAAGATAACTACCTGAAACTTAAATTTAAGTATAGGATTTGAGAATTTTTTTCCAGTTTCGATTCACATATCCTTATTTTAATAGTATTTTGCTTATGTATTACCAGCTTATTTAGCTGTCTCGCAAAAAATAATAAATCTTGGCTTGTCTTCTAAAAAGTAGAAGAGCTTTCCTTTCTCTTAAGAAAAGAGTAAACAGAGAGTATAAGCGTATTTGAGTTAGTAATTTAGAGTTGATAAACTCAGTCATTTGCTTTAAAACTGAGATTTTTATTCATATCCTTTTAGTTATCTTAAAATTAAAAAAATAATTTTCCTCAGGAAATACGTGTAGTAAATACATTTGCTGTCTTCATTAGACTTTGAGAAATTATCTTTATAAAAATACATTTCTATTCATAAGTAGAGAATATACCATGTTTTTAAATATTTATTATGTTAAGATTTTGTCAATAGGTGAGACCCAAATTTCTGACTGTTTTTAAGGATTGAATTTCTGTGTCTAATTGAGTTATAGGCATTAGAACTAAAAATTCAGGGAAATAGAATTAAGTAGTATTTATGTAATTTTTGTTTTGTTCCAACTGGTCCATTCATTTATTAATATTTAATAGATTTAGCTTGTATTTTAATGTTTTATTTTGTATTGCAGTTTGATACTTGGATGTAATTTTTTATTATTCTTTTTTTAGGTGTATTGCCAGGAATGGCCCCTCCTATTGTACCCATGATACATCCCCAGGTTGCTATTGCAGCTTCACCTGCTACCTTAGCTGGAGCAACAGCAGTTTCTGAATGGACTGAATATAAAACAGCAGATGGCAAGACATACTATTATAATAATAGAACATTAGAATCAACCTGGGAAAAACCTCAAGAACTAAAGGAAAAAGGTATATAGTGGTTTTAATGACTTGGGACATAGTATAAACTGTAAGTAGAATGGTGTTTGAAATTCTGAGTTAATTTCTTTTTAACATATTTGAGGGATTTTCTAATTATGCAGTCGTTGGATTATTTATTTTTACTGAATTGATAAATATGTATTTGTTTTAAAAACTAGTTCTTCTACTTACATGTTTGTCGTTATTTTTTCCATCTGGAGAAATTGTTATATGTATGTACATATTTTTACTGTTAGGAATTTTCTAATTATCATGTTGCATAATTGTAATCGTTGTTGAGATTGATAGTACAGACCAGGAAGGAATGTATTTTTTGTATGAGTTCTAAAGAAAAAAATTTAGTCCCTTAGAGTCTTTGATGTAGATGATTCATAATTTTCTGTATTACAAGCTCTTACTATTATTATTTTTAAAATTCAGGACAGAATCTCACTGTGTTGCCCAGGCTGATCTTGAACTCCTGGGCTTAAACAGTCCTTCTGTCTCAGCTTCCCTGTTAGTTGAGAATTACAGGTATATGTCACCGTGCCCAGTTCACCAAACCTCTTTTTCTGTTCCTAAGTATTCTTAGTATTTTATCCCTTTTAGCAAAATCAGTGATTGCTACAAATGATGTATGAATGACCTGAAAGATTTAATGTCCCTTTGAAGTCAGTAGGTCTTCTTCAAATCATATGCTTACCCGATTGGTATAGCAAGGTATTTGAAGTTGAGCATTACATAAGATTCAAGTTAATGATATTATAAGGAAGGACATTTTATCTTTATGGTTAATACTTGGAAATGGAATATCTTAATTGCTTATTCTCTGAAAGTTCTTAGAAAATTCCATCAAAACCTTTGACATTATCTTAATTTTTTAATAGAAAAGTTAGAAGAGAAGATTAAAGAGCCAATTAAAGAACCTTCTGAAGAGCCTCTGCCAATGGAGACGGAGGAGGAGGATCCTAAAGAAGAGCCTATAAAGGAGATAAAGGAGGTAAAGGGCCATGACCCGTTAACCTGGGAGCCACATTAATTGTTTCCTACAGCTTGCTTTTATCTGAGTATCTATTTGGTAGACTTAAAAAATCTGATCTCTGAAATTTTAGGATTCTTGGAAGTTCTTAATTCAGTTTTTTCTTTGAAAGTGTCATTAAATTACTTCTTATACTAAACTGAGACCCATAGAGAGAAGGGCCTTGGACCAGAGCTTGGACTTGATCTCCAACCTTCTGACTTATGCACTGACTGGTATATGTTAAAATTATGAGTGTAACTTCATATTTGGGGAATGTTAGATATATTTTATCTGTCCTTTCTGCTGTTGTGTTCTTGCATAGCATGATCCATGTATAGCACTGAGAGTTTTTTATTCAGTGAAGTACCAATGGTAGTCACGTTTCAGTACTAGGAAAGCTAGCAGAAATGAGAAACAACCTTAAATGAAGAGGTCTGTTCTGTATTTCTCCGTATCTGCTCCTAAGCACGTGGTTAGTGAGTCTGTAAGATAGAACCAGCTGCTGCTGTTGGGTTCTGCTATTGTGAAATTCAGATCTTTCTGTGGGATAAGGATTTAGAATTTTCTTAGAAATTCCTACTCAGAGTCCCCCCTCTTCATTCTAGCAGCAGTTTTCATGTTGATTGTACTTTGAGCTGTTTGCATTCATGCTTTTGTGGAATATTCAGGTATGGTTATGTGATATTAATTAAATAGGAGTAATATCATTTCTTGTAGGAGCCCAAAGAAGAAGAGATGACTGAAGAAGAAAAGGCTGCCCAGAAGGCAAAGCCGGTTGCTACTACTCCTATTCCTGGTACTCCATGGTACGTATTTGGCTCAATTAGTAATTTTTAAAAATCATATTTGATTGTTACATTTTTTTGTGTGTGTAGAAAGAAAAAGTACTTCAAAGCGTATGTCAAATATGTTTTTATCTAAATATTTTGGCCTTTGTTGTATCTGAGTTATTCAAAACTAAAATTCAATTACTGTAAGTATCTTCCCTCCTACTACTACTCTGCATTAATGTGTATTGTTTACAATTATAGATGTGAACATTGCGAGATCTTGAATCTACTTTTTGTTTAAAATATACTATGTGATTATAGAATTGTGCAAAATTGTGTCTTTTAATCTAAGTATGGCATACCTCATTTTATAGTGCTCTGCTATCTTGTGCTTCATAGATACTGTGTTTTTAAAAATTGAAAGTTTTGTGGCAACCCTGTGTCTGACAAGCCTATTGGTGCCATTTTTTTCAACAACACGTGCTCATTTTGTGTCTCTTTTGTCACATTTTGGTAATTCTTGGGATATTTCAAACTTTTTCATTATTATCTCTGTTATGGTGATCTGTGATCAGCGATCTTTGATGTTACTGTTGTAATTGTTTTGGGGTGCCACAAATCACACCCATGTAAGATGGTGAACTTAATTGAGAAGTGTGTGTGATCTAGCTGCTCCACTGACTGGCTGTTCCCCATCTCTCTTTCTCTCCTTGGATGTCCATTTTCCCTGAGACACAACAGTATTGAAATTAGGCCAATTAGGAGCCCCATAAAGGCCTCAAAGTGTTCAAGTGAAAAGAAGAGTCACATACCTCTCACTTTAAATCAAAAACTATGCATGATTAAGCTTAGTGAGGAACGCATGTCAGAAACTAAGATAGGCTGAAAGCTAGGCCTCTTTGGCAGAACAGCCAAGTTGTGAATGCAGAAGAACTTGAACGAAATGAAAAGTGCTATTCCATTGAACATAAGGATGATAAGAAAGCTTTATTCCTGATATGACGAAAGTTCGAGTGGTCTGGATAGGTAATCAAAGCAGCCGCAACGTTTCATTAAGCCAAAGCCTAATCCACAGCAAGAGAGGCCCTACCTCTCATTAGTTCTATGAAGGCTGAGAGCGGGGAGAAAGCCGCAGAAGATGAATTGGAAGCTAGCAGAGGTTGGTTCATGAGATTTAAGAAGCCATCTCCATTAACAAAAATGCAAGGAGAAGCAACATGTGCTGATGTAGAAGCTGTAGCATTTATCTAGAAGATCAAGTTGAGGTCACTGATGAGGGCAATTACATTAAACAACAGATTTTCAGTGTAAATGAAACAGCCTTCTGTTGGAAGAACATGCCATCTAGCACTTTGATAGCTAGAGAGGAGAAGTCACTGCCTGACTTAAAAGGATGGGCTGACTTTCACCATCTCTCTGGAAGTTGAAGCCATTGCTCATTTACCATTTCGAAAAATCCTAGGGCCCTTAAGAAAGATGCTAAATCTACTCTGTTTGTACTTCATAAATAAAACGGCAAAGCCTGGATAACAGCACATCTGTTTATAGCATGGTTTACTGAATTAAGCCCACTGTTGAGATTTACTGCTTAGAAAAAAATTTTTTTTTCCTTCAAAATATTACTATTAATTGACAAAAGGGCTGTGTTGGAAATGTACAAGGAGATGAATAGTGTTTTCATGCCTGATACCAACATCCAATCTGCAATGGATCAAGGAGTCATTTTGACTTTCAAGTCTTATTACTGAAGAAATACATTTCATCAGGTTATAGCTGCCATACATTGTGATTCCTCTGGTGGATCTGGGCAAAGTCAATTGAAAACCTTCTGGAAACGATTCACCATTGTAGATGCCATTAAGAACACTGGTGATTCATGGACGAGGTCCAGATATCAACATTAACAGGAATTTGGAGGAAGTTGATAACAACTCTCATGGATGACTTTAGTGAAGGAAGTCACTGAGGATGTGGTGGAAATAGCAAGATAACTAGTATTAGAAGTGAGCCTGAAAATGTGCCAGAATTGCTGCAATCTCATGAGTACACTTTAATGGATCAGGAGTTGCTTCTTATGTATGAGCAAAGAAAGTGGATTCTTGAGATGGAATCCACTGTTGAAGATGCCATAAACATTGTTGAAATAATAAAGGATTTAGAATGTTACCTAAAGTTGGTAGATAAAGCAGCAGCAGGGCTTCAATTTTGTTTGATGCCAAACTTTAAGGAAGTCCTGCCATGGATAAAATGCTGTCAAACAGCATCGCATGCTGCAGAGAAATCTTTTGTGAAAGGAGGGGTCAATTGATGTAGCAAATTACATATTTGTCTTATTTTAAGAAATTGCCATAGCTACCCCAGTCATCAGCAACCACCAGCCTGATGAGTCATCAGCCATCAAGAGATTGAGGCACAACTCTCCACCAGCAAAAACATTATGATGAGCTGAAAGCTCATATGATTGTTAGCATTTTTTTTTTTTTAGCAATAAAGTATTTTAAAATTATGGTATGTACCTTGAGGTTTTTTTGGACGTAATGTTATTGCACACTAAATAGACTACAGCATGATGTAAACATAACTTTTGTATGTGCTGGGTTGCAAACATTTTGAGATTTACTTTATTGCAATATTTGCTGTATTATAATATTTGCTTTATTGTGGTGGTCTAGAGCTGAGCCCACAATATCTAAGGTATGCCTGTCTAATTCTTATTTTCCTCTCATCTTGTTTTTCCCTTTTCTTCCTTTTACCATATCAGTGCTTCTTTTCTTGTTCCTGTTCCAGCTTATTTAATCTATATATCATCCACACATTGCAATGATTTGGCTTGTTTCTGAAGTCGTGTAATCTATAGGTTCCCTTCTAACTTTTCCTTGTTTTTGTTATTGAAGAAATAAATGTTTTTCCTATAGTGTTTCCAAATCTGGGTTTGTCCCCATTGTACTGTCTAATAGGGTCCTCCATGGTACTGTTTAATATAGGGTCTTCCATTCCTGAATTTCCTACAAACAGCCAAGCAGATCTAGAAGTGTGATCAGATTCATATTTAATCTTTTTGGCAAGCCTAGTTCATAAGTGATGATTATTATTGTGTAGATCAGAGGTTTTCCACTAGGAGTAATTTCTGCCCCCAGTGGACATTTAGCAATGCCTGGAGACATTTTCAGTTGTTAAAACTTGGAGGCTGTTAGTATCATCTAGCAGATAGAGGGCAGGGATGCTCTAAACATCCTGTTATGCACAGGACTGCTCCCAATAAGAATTATTAAGCCCAATATGTCAGCAGTGTGAGACTGAAAAACTCGGGCCTAGATCAATTAAATCATTAGCTCATTTATGCCTGAGACTGCATTTTTTTTTTTTTTTTTTTTTTTTGATGAAAAATCAGACCTTGGCAATGACCTAGAGCAGTAGGATATTAATAACTCCCACAAGCTTAGCATTCCAGTAATGGAACACTAGGCATAAATGGGTTAAGGGTTGAAAATAGTGCTAATGTATTTCTTTTATTCCCTTTTAATTTATTAACTGGGATGCTTATAGAGAGATACTTCCTCTTATCAGCATTGGTCATTTAGAGATACAAATTGTATAGGAAGGGAAGGACTTAGCAGTTTTCATAATAGTGAGTTGGTTTGAGTATTATTAATTCATAGATTAAATATATTTTCTATATTTTTAATCTATTGCAGTTTTTATCCTACACTTGATCTTAGCCAAAAGGCCGAGAAGCGATAGTTTTTATCCTTATTGATGTTTAAAATTGTCTCATCTTTAGTCAGGAGAAGCCTCTTGCAGCTGACTCTTCAGGTCTTCTAGTTAAAATCCTGTATTTTATAGCTTCCCTGTTTTCTGCTGTGACGAGATGTTCTAGGCTTATTTTGTATATTTCCTGTCTCAGACTTAAACTCAGTCATTTTTCCAGGGGGCCCTTGACATTTTTGTGGGAAGTGGATAGTTTGCAACTGAATTAGTCATTATTTTTAGACTTCTTTGGTGGACACAGCTGGAAGATACACACATTCAAAGATACAGCACGAGTTCATACCATTAATTGCCATTCAGATCTACCTCAAGATTTTTATTGAACTTCATCATCTGTCTTACTTCAGTATCTCATTTCTTGCTGAAAATACTATTTCTCAGTGATAGCGATCTAATTACCCATTTGCTTTTCTCACACACAAGTCACTGAGTAACAGTACCAAAACGATCACTAACAATATGATTACTGAAGGTAGTTTCTTTAAAAATTATGTTTAGAGCATGTTGCTCTAGGAATGCTTATAATCAAATTACTGTATTTTAAAGGCACTTGGAATAGTTGTTTCCTGTATAATTTCTGTATAATTATTCCACTGACTGTTACACAGGCTCATTAAAAAAAATAATTATGGAAAATATTTACCTAGTTTCAAAGTCAAAGTTATGAAAATAGTCTGCATTCCAAGAATATATTCCTGGGTTGTGGTTTCTCTGTTTGAGTATTGTGAATGAAAAGTTAATAACCAACTCCAAACCCCCTCGACTTGGAGCTTCATGGTACTCATTAATTTTCAGACTTGGATTCGTCCTACCTCCTGTTCTTCAAATTATTTTTTTTTTAAGTGACAGGGTCTTGCTCTGTCATCCAGGCTGGAGTACAGTGGCACGATGATAGCTCACTGCCTTAGCCTCCTGCCTCCTGAGTAGGTGGGACTACAGGCGCATGCCACCATGCCTGGCTGTTTTTGTATTTTATTTTTTATTTTTTGTAGAGACGGGGGAATTTAATCTCACTTTGTTGCTGAGGCAGGTTTCAAACGCTGGCTTCAGGTGATCCTCCCACCTCAGCATCTGAAAGTGCAGGCGTGAGGAGTATGGTGTGAGCCACCATGCCCAGCTGATCCATCTTCTAATTCAGATTATTTCCTGGCATCTCTATTCTGTTCTTGAGCCAATCCAGTAAAATTTAATTTCAGTTATTTTTAATTTCTAAATTTCCTTATGGTTGTTTTTTGTATTTTATATTTCACTACTGAGAATGCTTTTCATTTATTTTAAGTGTGTTTTTCTTTATCTCAGGGAAGTCTAGTTATTGTTGCTTTAAAGTTTTTGACTTCCTTAACGTAGGAGGCTTAGTCTCATTTCATCTTGTAAGTTAGCCTGGGCTTGACAGCTGTTGAATAGCTTGATAATCAGGCCATAAAGACTTAGTTTCTATTGGAGTTTTAGCTGCCATCCTACTGCAACCATGCCACTCTGCAACCAGGGATCACCCTCAGGGCAGAGCTATGAGGTGGGAGTTGGGTGAAATGGAGAGATTTATTCCCTTGCAGTTGTTTCTCTAAATTTTGACTGTCCTCCATATTGCTTTCGTTTATTCAAATGTAGTTGTGTTTTGTTTTTTTCTTTGAGTTTTCTAATTGTAATTTACAGGACCAGTGGGTTGTCATGGGCTGCAGTGTACGATGCATAATACAACTGATACTTTACTTTGTTTTGGGGGACCGGGTCTCATTTTGTTGATTAGGCTGGAGTGCAGTGGTGCCATCACAGCTCACTACAGCCTTGACCTCCTAGGCTCAGGTGATCTGCTCACCTTGGCCTCCTGAGTAGCTGAGACTACAGGCGCATGCAACCACATCCAGCTAATATTTTTAATTAATATTTTTTGTTGAGATGGGGTTTCTCCATTGTTGCCTAGGCTGGTCTTAAACTCCTGAGCTCAAGTGAGCCACCATGCTGGGCCTTCTCTTTACTTTTTGTTACAGATATAATTAGATCTTAAAGTCTTCATAGGTTGAATTTGAGTACGTAATTTTGGTTTTTTAAGAAATACTAAGAACTATAGTACGTAGGGTGCTATGTCTGTTGTTCTTTAGGTTTAGAGCTGCTTAATAGCATTATTGTTAGTTGCCATTAAACTCAATCTTGTTGATAGTTTGTAATTTAGTATTCTCAAATTAAGTGTGCCAAACCAAGTTCCTAAGCATTCTAATCCTTGATCACAAATTGCTCTGCATTTCTTGGTTTTCTCAATTAATACGTTGATCTGCTATTTTTGAGTCATTGAGTTCTCTTCTAAAAACCATGTTTGGTTCTCTGCTAATAATCATTGCTAATAAGAACACGTCCTTCTTCAGTACCCTCATATACCCACTTGTAACAGGTTGAAAGTAGAAGTCCTAGCTATAAAATATGTTCTGTAACATAAAAGAATAATATTTCGAATCAATCCTTAGGTGTGTTGTTTGGACCGGTGATGAGCGGGTCTTCTTTTATAATCCCACCACTCGCCTTTCTATGTGGGACCGACCTGATGATCTGATTGGCAGGGCAGATGTTGACAAAATTATTCAGGAGCCCCCTCATAAAAAAGGAATGGAAGAATTGAAGAAACTAAGTAAGTTTTAAATTAGGAATTTATCCACTGATTTTAACATTCTTTTCATATTTTGATAGAAAATGTGGAGGTTATTTAGAAACCCTTTTTTTCAAAGAATATAAGCAGTATTAGAAAGGAAAAAATAGACTGGTATGCTAGTTTGAGTGAAATAGTAGAGATTAAAAATATGGAGAGAATTTAGATAAGATTGTGCATCGTAAAATGTGTGTGTCTTTAATTTATTGTCCTACTCAAGATTTTCAGTTAGATCAAGGTATGGTTGGCACAGTTGCTGCTTGCTTAGTGCTTATCAATACTACTAAAATGCTCCTCAGTGGGCCTTTTAGCACCTTTTGCAACTTGTAATATATTTCTTGAAATAATTCAGTACAAATTTTTAAAAAATACAAAATCTCAGTCTTTTGCAGTAGATGGTAAGACCCTTATATTCCTGAGAATAGACACCTAAACCTTACTAAGAGATTATCTTTTTTATCTATCTCATATTCAGAGGACATTCTAACATATTGAGTACAAATATTTGTACATAATTTTTGTTGTGTATTTCTTATTGGTAATTTGCTCTTGTATTGATATGATTGTGTTTTTATAGAACTGTGGCCCCCATGTGGTGTAGAAGCAAGATAAATGAATTATTTAATACTTCTGATGAAATAAATCCTAGTGTGTATCATTTATAGTGATTGAGACATTTTCATACATTGTATATATGTACTGACATTTGCAGTTTATAAGTAATTTCTGAATCAGTGCAACTTTGCCTATCTGGTGCTGAAGGTACTAGGCTCACCTTCAGCAATATTTGTTTTATAGGTATAATAATACTTGATAGCCATGGTATTGAATGATGTTGAAAAAGCATGTGATTTGCTTTTGTTTTTCATGAATTTGTTTTTAAATATGTGATTTATTAATTTGATAAATGCATTAACATGCATTGTTAAAAGGTACTATAAATCCTGAATCAAGAAAGCTTTATTTTATATATATGTAAATTTAAGGTTTGGGCAAGAAACATTTCAAAATGAATTGAAAATTTAATGTAAAGGGAGGATAAATATAGAATTATGCTTTGTTTAATGTTTTATAAAGGGATGAATATTAAGAGGTGAATATTTTCTGTAAACAGTAATTTTTAAAAAGAAGAGTTTGTGAAATAGATGCATACGACTTTGTAACAGTATTTGAAATGTTTTTGCCAGGGCACCCAACTCCGACAATGCTGTCGATCCAAAAGTGGCAATTCTCTATGAGTGCAAGTGAGTGAACTAACTATAAATTGCTTTAATACTATTAAAGCAAGTGTTCTGGTAGTGATTCGCAGAAGGATTCATGCCTAAATATTTTAATTAAATTTTGTCTTACAGTTAAAGAAGAACAAGAATTAATGGAAGAAATTAATGAAGATGAGCCTGTTAAAGCAAAAAAACGGAAGTAAGTAATACATACAGTTTGATTCAGGTAGATTATATCTTTTAAAAGTTGATTTGGTAATAATTTGTGATTGGAAGGGAAAGGTAATGTGAATATTGTTAGGAGACAGCAGTCATGGTAGCTTTTTTATTGTTGAAAATGTGCCCCTTCTGTTGCTAGATTTGTAGAAGATTTGGGTATTCATGTATGTATTATGAAGCCAGGTGATAGTTTTGGAATGAATTCTTTTTAGAAATTTATTAGGTCTCAATTTTATAAAAAATTAGTTTCCTCCCTCAGGTAGACCCCAGTAGATACCATTCCAGAGAGCTCATAAAAACAGACACAGCCTTCTCCCTCTTTATGTAGTTATCTTATGACTTACTGTCATTACTTCTTGGTGAGGAGTGAACCCATAAGCTTAGGAAGTGCTCTGCAAGAAAGAGACTGCTAAGAAGTAGAGGCATTATTAGCTTGGCCAGTGCTCTAGAGTTGGGTAAAATGTAAATGTTATGTGGGGGGAAGGGTGGGGTAGAGGGTATGCATGTGTGGGGAATGGGACCATTATTTAGCAGCAAAAAGGAAAGTTTGAAGACATTAACAGGAACTAGTTAATCGTAATCCTTATCTGAAAAGGGCAGATTGAATGCAGCCAAATTAATGGCAAGGAAATCAGTAAGACAACCCCTATAAAGGGTAATTCTTTTTAAAAAAATTCTTTATTGGCAACAACATAAAAGAAAGATATGAAAGAGACTCATTCATAGTCTATTAGCATAACATAGCTATTCTCATTTTTGCAATTGACTTTTTAGTTCTTGACCAAATGTAATATAAAAATTACATTTAGTTGTGATTAACTGATTTTGTGCTTGTTTTTTTTTAAAAAAAACCTAGAATAAGACATTTGTTTCTTAATTATTATAAATGACTGTATTCATTCTGTTTATGTATCATAATTTTGGATGTTCCTACAATGTTAAACTTTTAGGTTGTTTTTAATTGTTTGTTCTTATAGACAACTCTGTAAGGTTTTTAACTGCTTTTATCAGGAGAATGTCAAAGAAGTCCTTTATGTGGATTGCCCGAGCTTCTCTATTTAGGTACAAAGCTAAAAGCCTATTTTTCCTGGCTTAGTTTTTCTTTTATTTCCTTTATTGAGATAGATAGTGATAGCTTGTATTGTGACATTTTCATTTAGTATAGTTTTATGAAGGTTATTTGTTTTCATTAGTTATTATATTTCTTAGATGTCTTTTAACTCTTTAAATAGTTTTAAAATTATTATTATAAGAGAGTATATTGTTTGGCAAATTGCTTTTACCTGTTTGTTTTGTGCGTATCTTAGGTCACAGACTATCTCGCTAAGTTCCTGCAGGTCACGGACTATGCCTTCTCTTTCTTTTGATTCATTCCCTAAGTTGCTAAGTACCTCTCACTTGCATTTGTGGGTTAGCCTTAGTCCTTTTAAATCTCCGGGGCTACCTACAGTTCCCTGTATACCATGCTTTTGAATTTCCACGTGTTCTGTTTTCCTAATTGCATTAAGTTTATATAGGGAATAAGAGCCAATTTTTAAAATATACTTAGCAGATCATATTTAAGAAGGAAGATCTGCTGAAATATACCCAGATATTATTGAATTACATACTTTTTTGGATTATTTACATGCATGGGCCTTTTTCGTAGTGCATATATTTGAGAGGTGCCATGATTCCATGTTTACAGTCTCACTTGAGTACCACACAGAAACAGGGTTGCCCTTACCCCTGAGGTGCATTTTTGGAGGAACAAGAAGTAGTTTAGTCATTGATGAACAGTTCTAATTCCACCTAACTACTCCTGGGCCCATGTTGCTCTCTGGGACCTGTCCTTCAACTTAAATCTCAACTTATCACCCAGAAAGTGAGTAATAAAATGTCAGGTAGGTAAGGTATATATATATATATATATATCTTACATATTCACTTTGCCAAGATTGCAGATATTTTAGTTTTATATTTAAAATAAATGTTTGAGATTACTAAAACATAATACCACTTAATACCAATTTTTATTAGATTTTACAAAATATTTTATGTACTTATAATGTAAAACATTTTGGAAAATACTGTTCTTTCTGTATTTCAAGAACTGTATTTCAAGAACTAAAAAAATTATGTTCTGTGCTGTTTGATTCTGACCCATAGAGGATTACTTCAGAAACTTTCTTTTTTTAAAGTAAGATTGTTGACTTTTTGTGTT
The DNA here is from genome assembly GCA_004027835.1 of Alouatta palliata. NCBI lineage: Eukaryota > Metazoa > Chordata > Mammalia > Primates > Atelidae > Alouatta > Alouatta palliata. Next base: position 69,752 of record PVKV010008901.1, read on the forward strand.
ATTAACCAGTGTCAGAGAGAGACAGCATATTAAAGGTGTAGCTTTTTTCCTAATAATGAAGCCATTGTAAATCATTAGAAGCCCATTTTAATTTTGTTATTATGAAAGTTGTTTATCCCTTAGAGTGCATTTGAAACCCTCAGTATAATCTGTTTTTGCCAAAAATATGCTGCTCAGTAGTGAGTCTTGAAAATTCCATTGCTTTTAAGATTTCTAATAAGATCTGTTAATTGATATTTTGTCAGTTGATGTCTTATATTTTATTTTTTATAGGAGAGATGATAATAAAGACATTGACTCAGAGAAAGAAGCTGCCATGGAAGCTGAAATTAAAGCTGCCCGAGAAAGGGCCATTGTCCCTCTGGAGGCTCGAATGAAGCAGTTCAAGGACATGCTGCTAGAGAGAGGGGTCAGAAAACAATCTTTGGGGGAGATATTTCTGTTTTGTATAAGTAATATAAATATGTCTTGCTAAAAGGTCAAATCTAAGGTTAGTGCTCATGTTATGGGGGGGGGATAAGGGGGCTGTATTGAATTACTGTACATTTTTTCCAACAGCCTTTTTCTTGGCTAATCTTATATTTAACTAAGTGCCATTTTACTGTCCTTTTAAGTACAAATAACACTTAACATTTATTGGGTCATTAAATTGTGGTGAGTAATATAAGACGAGTATTAACATTACAGAATGGCGGACTACTTGGGATAGGTAAGGTATATATGATTATTCTTTCTTTAATATCTTCAGAATGGCTTTTGTTAAAGGAGAACTGATATTTTGTGATATTATTAGCAACTTAATTGAGAAGGGATTTCAACTATTTGGTTATATTCAAAGATTCATTTGAATAAGTAAAATTGTTCAATTTTAAATCACAACATTGTTCACAAGATTGGAGCAAGCATGAGAAATCAAAATACAGATCTTCAAGGCTTTTTCTGATGTGCTGATTTTTAAAATGTCACACAGTAGTGGTTATTTTAATGAGTAATTAAGTGCGTTATTTCTATATAATATAGGAACGTTCAGAGCCAATTAGTGTGGAAATTTGCTGTTGCTAGCCTCCCACTGCTTGTCATTTATTAGTGATGGAAACTTCAGTATGGTTTTATGTCTCCTTTATAAACAGATATCCTGTAGATTTCAAGCAAAATTATGACCTTTAAATTTTTCTAGCAAACTTAATTATGAGGCAATACATTTTTATTTTAAAGGTGTCCGCTTTTTCAACATGGGAGAAGGAGTTGCACAAGATAGTTTTTGATCCTCGTTACTTACTTCTCAATCCTAAAGAGAGAAAACAGGTAAAAGGAAAATGGCATTATCTAAGAATGTATATCTCTTGCCAACATAATTTTTAAATTATAAGGCATAAAGTACCATTCTTTTTTTTTTTTTTTCCAATACAGCATTTCAAAAACATAGTCTTGCATACTATGTGTCTATATGTGGACATTTCTATCTCAAAATCCTTGGATATCTTTGCTCTTATGAGCGTGGCTTTTGTCTTGTAAACATTTTGTCCTTATGCCTCATGAACATAGGTTATGTGTAGTATCGTTTTAAAATTCATTTCAAATGCATTTATTAATTTGCTTTTTTTTGGCAAATGATACAAATTTAGAGTAGAAAAATAGCAAAATACAAATGAGTAAAAAGGAAAAAAAACTCACTGTAATCCTATCCAATAGATATGACTACCATTGAACACTTTGGTTTATTATTGAATACTGAACAGCCTTCTTGACCATTATGTGTCAGTATGTACCTATACCTGTATATGTGTGTCCTATAGACAGTACTTGAACATAGGTATGTCTCATAACACAACTACACAAAGTTCACATTTTAGTAGCATCTGTTAAAATACCTGTTTTCATCATAAACTCAGAGAAACTGGATACATCAGGGTCCCTGTTGAATTCGTGTTGCCTTGTTACTAAGTTGCCGTTTATTCTCCTGATGATTCCGTAACACATACCATTTCATGAATGCTTCTTCTAAAGCATTGCACACTTCCAACTTACATAATTTCTGAATTACCTGAACTGTCCTGACACTGATCTCCATAAAATGGTGAGTATGTGGAACTGCTTGCTGTAGGCTGTTAAGCTGTAAGATTTCTTTTGGTAAAAATAGTTCCCATCTTTGATATTTTTAATGTAACAATTGGAATAATTCTCCAAACAATGTGTGTCATTATGCATGTAGGTCTGATCATGGACTTGAATGAGGGAGAAAATGTACAATGTGCCAGATACATATTTTAGTACTTGGAATAGAAAGACATAACTTTCTCAATATATTTGAATCTGCAGTTTAAGCTTTGTACTTTTTTTAAAAAAACAAACTCTGAGTTTTTAATTCTCATTTCAGTTTATGGCCCTACCAAAATTTATAAATCAGCCTTGATTCTTTACTTTTGCCACTGCCTGTTTATCAGCAAATCTACAATCTACCTTCAAAAAATTTTCAAAATCTCACCTTTTATTCATCATTTCCCCCGTTAACACCCTAATCCAAGCCACCATGAACAACCCTTATCATCTGGTGTAGTCTCTTGTTGATCTCCTTCATTCCATGTGTCCTTGTTTCTCTTTAGGTAAGTTCTTTTTCCACACAGCAGCCAGACTAATTTTAAAGTTTAAGTGATACTAAATTAAGTCACTGTTCCCTTGCTTAAAACTGTCTAGGGCTTTCCATTTCATTGAGGATAAAATTGAAGCTCTTTTCATGGTCTCTTCTACATATACTTATCCCCATATACCTCTTGAAGGTCTTTTTTAATGTTTGTTGATTATAGCCATACTGTCTTGATATTACTTGAACAAGCCAGTCACATTTTGGTATTTGCTGTTCCTTCTGTCTGGAATGTTTTTCCTCCAGGTGTTAGCACAGCCAGCTTCATCATTTCATTAAGGTACTTGTTCAAGTGCCTTCTAATGAATATAAGTATTATCTCTGTGCCTTTTCTAATTTCTTCATAGTGGTCATGGCTCTAATTATGTAAAATTATGTTTTTATTTATTATCTGTCTCCTCCTCCTGCAAAATATAAATTGTGTGAGGATAGAAACTATGTCTTCCTTGCTTTATTTGTGGTGCCTAGAACAATGTCTGATCTAAATATCTCTGAAGACGTTAAAATTTTTATGACATATTCCTCATGGTACTGTTACAGTGAAATTATAAGTAACATTGAGAACTATAGTTCTTTCCCCAATTTTTGAAGTATTCTGTAAGCTGATGGTAGTATCTTCTTAATAGAATTTCACTTGAAAAGAGAAAATATTATTCTAGTATTTTCAATAAAATCTCGAGTTAAAAGTTCTCATGCCATTTATTTATTTTAATTTTTTTTTTAATTTATTTAGAGATGGATTCTTGCTCAGTTGCCCAGGCTGGAGTGCAGTGATGCCATCTTATCTTACTGCAACCTCTGCCTCTTGGGTTCAAGTGATCCTCTCACTTTAGCCTCCCAAGTAGCTGGGATTACAAGCGTGCACCACCATTCCCGGCTAATTTTTGTATCTTTAGTAGAGACAGAGTTTCACCATGTTGGTCAGGCTTGTCTTGAACTCCCGACCTCAACTATTTTGCCCACCTTGGCCTCCCAAAGTGTCTGGATTAAAATTGTGAGCCACCATGCCCAGCCTCTCATGCCTTTTATATAGAATTCTTCTTTGAGCAATCAGGATGTAAGAACTGAGATGAAGTAGTAGTTAACATTTGGCATTTAAGTTTAAAAATAAACACTTTTTTTGAATACTTGGTTTTATTATTTGCATAAGAGTATAAAATAAAGGAACAACCAGAAAGGTGCTAGGTTGCACATTACACATTTACACTCTGTAATTTCATACTGCAAAGTGATTGATTTAGAAAACACTAATAACTTCATTGGAAATTCCTCATAATATAAAATCATATTTGAGTTGTCCTTTTCTAGTTATTTGTAGATTTATGTACATTCTGTATTATTATAAAAGATGTATTTTATGGCCACGTGTGGTGGCTCACGCCTGTAATCCCAGCACTTTGGGAGGCCAAGGTGGGCAGATCGGTCAAGAAGAGTTCCAGACCAGCCTGGCCAATATGGTGAAACCCCGTCTCTACTAAAAATACAAAAATTAGCTCGGAGTGATGGCAGGTGCCTGTAGTCCCAGCTACTTGGGAGGTGAGGCAGGAGAATCGCTTGAACCCAGGAGGCAGAGGTTGCAGTGAGCCGAGATCACGCCACTGCACTCCAGCCTGGGTGACAGAGTGAGACCCCCCCCCCAAAAAAAAGATGTATTTTATATCATCGTAACCGTACATTTTAACTTAGAATTTTCCTTTGATAAAATGTCACTCCAGGGGTCTGACATGTTTTTGTTTTATTTGTTATGACATTTTAATTGAATAACTTTTTTTTTACAAAAACTAGACCATTTACATATAGGATACTACTAGGTTCTGACCTAGATTATAGATATGCTAATAACACTTTAAAAGAAATTCTCTCTTATTTCAAAATAAACATTTTAAAAGCTTTTCCTCTAAGAACTGGAAGAAGACAAAAATACCCACTCTCACCACTCTTACTCATCATAATACTAGAAGTCTTGCCAGAGTAATTAAACAAGAGAAAGAATTACAGGATATCCAAATTGGAAAATAAAGAAGTCAATTTGTTTCTGTGTACAGATGAGATGATCTTATATATAGAAAAACCTAAAGATGCTACCAGAAATCTCTTAGAACTGATAAACAAATTCAGGCTGGGCATGGTGGCTCATTCCTATAATTCCAGCACTTGATGAGGCCAAGGGAGGCGGATCACACGAGGCCAGAAGTTTGAGACCAGCCTGGCCAAAGTGGCAAAACCTCATCTCTATTAAAAATATAAAAATTAGCTAGGTATGGTGGCTCATGCCTTTCGTCCCAGCTGCTTAGGTGCTGAGGCACAACAATCGCTTGAATCCAGGAAATGGAGGTTACAATTAACCAAGATTGTACCATTGTATTCCACCCTGGGTGACAACAAGGCTATCTTAAAAAAAAAAAAAACCTGACAAACTGATTGAATAAAATTGTGGGATATTAAATATCCAAAACAGTAGTGTTTCTGTACACAATGAACTAGCTGAAAAATCAAGAAAGCAGTCCCATTTACAATAGCAGCAAATAAATAAGTAAATATCTAAGAATAAATTTAACTAAATAGGTGAAAGACCCTCATAAGGAAAACTATAAGACACTGATGAAAGAAACTGAATGGGATACAAAGGGAAAAATATCCTGTGCTCATGGATCGGAATAATTAATATTGTTAAAGTGGCAGTGCTCCCCAGAGCAATCTACAGATTCAGTACCATCTCTGTCAAAATACCAGTGACATTCTAAACAGAAATGGAAGAAAAAAATCTGGCTAGGCGAGATGGCTCATGCCTGTAATCCCACCACTTTAGAAAACCAAGGTAGGAGGATCACTTGAGGCCAGGCGTTTGAGACGGTCATAGCGAGATCTCTCTACAAAAGAATACAAGAACTAGCCGGGTGTGGTGTCATGTACCTGTAGCCAAAGCTACTTGGGAGACTAAGGTGTGAGGAGCACTTGATCCAGAAGTTTGAGATTACAGTGAGCTATGACTGTACCACTGCACTCCAGCCTGGGCAACAGAACGAGACCTTGTTTCAAAAAAAAAAATCCTAAAATTTGTGTGACACCAAAAAAAGACCTGGAATAGCCAAAGCAATCCAAAGCAAAAAGAACAAAGCTGGAGGTATCATAGTACCAGACTTCAAAATATACTAGAAAGCTATATTAACTAAAAACAGTATGGTACTGGCATAAAAAGACACATAGACCAAAGGAACAGAATGGGGAACTCAGGAATCAATCCATGTATCTATAGCCAACTTATTTTGACAAAGGTGCCAAGAACACTCACTGTGGAAAGAACAGTCTCTTCAATAAATGAGCTGGGAAAACTGGAAATTATGTTCAGAAGAAATGAAACCAGAACACCACCTTTTGCCCTGTCTGAAAATCAACTCAAAATAGATTAAAGACCTAAATGTATGATCTGAAATGATAAAACTACTAGAAAAAAACTATAGGGGAAATGCTTCTGGACATTGGCTGGGAAAAGATTTTATGAATAAGACAACAAAAGCACAAGCAAAAATAAACAAATGTGGTTATATCAAATTAAAACAATTCTGCATAGCAAGGGAAACAACAGTGAAGAGATTTTATAGAATGTGAGAAAGTATTTGCTAACTATCTGACAGGGAATTAATGTCCAAAATGTGCAAGGAACTCAGTCGTCTCAACAGAAAAAAAAAGTCTTACTAACAAAATGGGCAAATGATCTGAACAGACATTTCTCAAAATTTCTCAAAAGAAAATGTACAAATGGCCAATAAATATAATGAAAAAATGCTCAACACCACAAATTATTAGGTAAATGCCTATCAAAACAGCAGTGAGATAGCTCCAGTTAGGGTGGCTTATATAAAAAAGGCAAAAATAATAAATGCTGGCAAGTATGCTTAGAAAAGGAGACTCTTTAAAATACATTGTTGATTAGAATTTACTGTATACACTACAGAGAACAGTATGGAGGTTCCTTGAAAAACTACAAACAGAACTACTATATGATCCAGCAGTCCCCCTACAAGGCGTGTATTGAAAGGAAAAGAAATCATTATATTGAAGAGATACTGCACCCTCCTGTTTATTGTAGCGCTATTCACAGTAGCCAAGGTACGGAATCAACCTAGGTATCTAACAACAGATGACTGGATAAAGAAAATGTGGTTTCAGCCATAAAAAAGAATGAAATCCTGTCATTTGCAGGAACATAGATGGAACTGGAAGTCATGTTAAGTGAAATCAGCCAAGAACAGAAAGATAAATATCCTATGTTCTCATATGTGGAAGCAAAAGAAAGTTAGTGTCATAGAAGTAGACAGTAGAACAGAGGCTACTGGAGGCTTAGAAGGGTAAACAGAAGGCGGGAGGATAGGAAGAGATTTGTGAAAGGATACATAATACAACTAGATAAGAAGAGTAAGTCCTGGGGTTCTGTAGCACTGTGGGATGACTATGGTTAACAAATAATAAGTAGTTTTGAATAGCCAGAAGGAGGATATTGAACATTTACAACACAAGTGATAAAAATTTGACATGGATATGCTAATTACCTTGATCTCACTCTACATGATATGTATTGAAACACGTTTCATTTGCGCATGTATCAGAATAACACGAGATTGTGTTTTGTGTACAGTTATTTGTCAATTAAAAATAAAAAGCCCTACACTTGAACCCTAAGAGAAAAAAACACCAAAATAAACTTTTTAATATCTCATTTGTTAGTCAGTGCTTTTTAATACTGACCATATTACAGTATGGTAATACATAACCAACATGATCACTCAAAGTTGTCAATCCATCTAGGCCACTGTTACTGAATAGTTTGTCATTGAATCAGTGTCAGATTAAAAATATGAGAATCAAGTAATGGAGACTCATTTTTAGTAAACATTTTGAAACATACAGAAAAGATAAAATCATAAGTGGAATTTCACAAAATCAATATATCATGATCAAAAAAATGGAACATTGCAAACATTCCAGAGCTGCCTTGAGGCTTAAAGGATATAGCTCTGTAGTATATATTTTTGCTCATGCCTGTAAAAGTACACTTAACAGAATTATTTTTAAAATTTACTCATTTTCATTGTATTATGCAGTTTTTTTTGTGAGCTGAAGTTATGAGAAAATAACCACTTAACATAGGGAAACATAAAGCCTATGGGAAGCATAAAGCCTATGGGAAGCATGTATTGGGAAGCATGACACAAATAATTAGGAGCAACTTGGAAGCATAACACAACCTCTAATTTTCTGTGAGATTTATCTTAGAGAGTGATTCCTAACCTTGGTCTGGAGTAGCCCAGCAGAGGGAATATGAAGTTCTTTCTAGATTCTCAAAGGAAAGTTAATATAAATTCCCTTAAATGTTATGTATCATTTAATACTTTTAAAGTAAGAATGTATATACTGAGAAAGGAGTTGGAAACAGCTTTATCCCTGTCTTTAGTATACAAGTACTTTCAAATGTTTTCTGCAATGCTATACTTAGAGGAAATTGAAAGTGACTTATATGTCTAGCAGGGGACTGGGCAGGTAATCGTAAATACAGTAGTCCCTCCTTATCTGTGGAGGATACGTACCAAGACCCCCAGTGGATGAAGATTGGTAGATATATGTGGACTGACTTGGGAAGATGTCTGAGGTATTTTGGAACATTTTATTGTTACTTATTGTAAAGATGTTCATAGACCTGTTCCCTACATAGTAAGTCTTTTCCTTTTTGTAGCTTCTTGAGAGAATGCAGGGAAAATTTATTTGAGGCCTAACATACTTGAAAAAACCTTTATTTGGAATTGTTTGGTTAACCAAAGGCATTGCTCTGCTTCTAGTGTTCGCTGATTTTGAAGCCATTCCTGTTCATTTATGTGTGAAACTTTTTCTTTCTCTATAAGTGTGTAGATCTCTTAGTCCCTAGTATTCTGAAATGCCATAGTGGTATGTTTTTTAGAGGTAGAGTCTGTCGTGCTGGGCACTTGGCTGACCTTTTCAGTATGGAAACTGAGATCTTTTAGTTATGAAGTTCTCTTGTGTTACTTTTAAAAATTTGCTGTCAGCTGTTCTCTGTTTTTTTCATTCTGGGACCGAATTTGAATTTGCCTTTGTGGATTGGTCCTCCAAGTTTCTTCAATTACCTTTGTCTTTTTATTTTTCGTTTTTAACTTTTTGGATAATTTCCTTGCCTTTAGCAACCAACTATTTAGATTTTTAAAATTTCTTGTGTCTTTTAATTTCTAAGAGTTCTTTTATGTTTTCTGAGATTTTTCTTGCTTTATGGGTGCATTATCTTAGCTCTGTGAGGTTGTTTTTAGGAGCATTTTTTTTTTTAATTTTAATTTTTCTGTATAGTTTCGGGTTCCACTAAGTTTGTTCTCTTTAGGACTCTATTTTTCATGTTGGAGAGTTTCTTTAGATATCTTGTAGACCATGGCTACTTAAGTGAAACCCTAAAATGCTGTTTGGGTGCTCTTTATTTTTTTTTCCATGTAGAGATGGGGTTTTGCCATGTTGCCCAGGCTGGTCTTGAACTTCTGAGCTCAAATGATCCTCCCGCCTTGCCCTCCCAAAGTGCTGGGATTACTGGTATGAGCCACTGCCTGGCTTCTTTGGGTATTCTTAGCATCTAGGTGGGCCCTCATGCTCTGGGGCTGTACCTCAGGGTGGTGGTTCTCAACTGGGAGCAGTTTTGTCCCAGGAGACATTTTTGTCACAATTGAAGTGAGTGCTGCAGGCATCTAGTGGGTAGAGGCCAGGGATGCTGGTATACACCTTGTTCAAAGTATCACTGTGTCAAAGTTGAGAAACATGCTATAGGGTGAGTTAGGCTGGTTTGTTGAGAACCACTGGAGCCATTGTTTTAGGTGGGTCAGATTCCTAATAAAGATTTCTAATCTGGGCTGGAGGGCACAGATCTCTCTGCTTCAGTTCTGAGAGACTGTGTCCTAGTATTTGGTATGTGTTTGGTTAATCTCCATGTTTTTAGTTTGGTTTGCCTTATTCTCGGTTTAGTTTCCCCCAATTTAAAGACACGCTCTTTTACTTTGTGGAGGAGGAGGGGGTCAGCAAATTTCTAAGAGTCAGATTATTAGCATTTTAGCTCTGTGGGCCATATGGTCTCTGTTGTAACTTTCTAACTGCTGTTTAAGTGTCAAGTACCCATAGACATATGTAAGGGTATATAAGCATGGCTGTTCAGTTAAAGCTTTATTTATGGATACTGTCATTTGAATTTTGTTTAGTTTTCATGTGTCATGAAGTTTTCTGTTTTTCCCCTCAATCCTTTAAAAAATGTAAAAATATTCTTGAGCTGTATAAAAACAACCTGTAGGCCATAGCTTGTCAATTCTTTGCTTTAGAGAATAGTCACTGGCCTTTTACCTTCTGGAGTGGCAGTGCCTAGAAACATTAAGTTGGTGAGGGGATCTAGCAATTTAACAACTTATTAAATAGCCATTCATAAGTACTTCTTATTTTTGCTATGCCCCATCCTCACCTCCATAGGTATCTAGTGCTGTCTTTTCTTGCATTGTTTGAGGAAATTCTGGTTTCAGAAAAAACTTGAGTTGCCTCTTTGTTTTTCTTGACTGCTAGATTATGTCACATCCTTTTCTACTTGTCTCATCAGCTTTGCAAGTTGCTGGTTCTTTTTTTCTCAATTTCTTTTTATTTTTGGTTTATGACTTAAAAAAAAAAGTTTTTCTGTCATTTTATAGGGTGTGAAGTAGGCGGGAAATAGATTATTTTCAGTTTATTATCTTGACTATGTATTAAGTGGGGGAAATATAGAATAGATATAAAGCGTGATTACATTTTAGTGAAAATACGTCTTAAGAGAAGCATGGAAATAAAATTATACAGATTCCATACTATTGATATTTCTTTCTAAAATGGATTTAGGAAGACTGTGATTTCTCTTACACATTTCTAAATTGCTTGAAATGTTTATAATAATCATGTATTTAATTTATAATTAGGCAAGATAATTAAAGAGGCTTTTTACTGTTTTCTTTTGTTCTTGGCAAAACCTAAGTAGAGAGCTGTATGCTTGTGTAATATTTCAGTGAAGCTTTAAAGTGAATCTTGGTATAATCTGTGTATAATTATCTACAGTTAATATATTTTTCCTGGTATAGTTTGGACAAAGACATTGTCCAATAATTTGGTAGTTAAATTACCTATATGAAAGATTGACCTGTCAAATTTGTTGATTTTTATAATAGGTATTTGATCAGTATGTAAAGACCAGGGCAGAAGAAGAACGCAGGGAAAAGAAAAACAAAATAATGCAAGCCAAGGAAGATTTCAAAAAAATGATGGAAGAAGCAAAATTTAATCCAAGGTATGTGGTTCATTTGTCTTAAACGTCAAAGTGTATTTATTTTCTCCTAAGATCAGTTTTCAAAAATTAAAAAATATATATTTTTTTGGCCCTTTGGGCATTAAAAACTCCTTATTTGATTATTGGTTTTTGCCAAAATTTCTGATCTTTATTTTTACTATATTTCCTTTAGAGGAATCCTAAGTACTCTAAGAAGGATACCTTTAAGTGCTTCCCTGTGGGAATAAGTTCTTTAGAAACCAGTAAATGATAGAAAATCTGTGCTCCATCTTTGTAAAGTTTTATGCATAATAAATTGCAGAGTAGAAACATTATTTTGATTAAATTGAAGTGGTGAAGGATCTTTTACCACTTCAGTTTCAGAATTTTCCAAGTGTCTAGTTAATGGTTGTGTCTGACATTTCAATTGATTGGTAATATATATTAAATACATGTAATGGGCTGAAGAAAATGAGACATTTTAAATTCATTTGCTTTATAATAACAGTAATAAGAGTTATTGAGAATTTTATGTGCTAATTTGCACTTAAAACATACATGTATGCATTTATACATGTATGTAAACATGACTGAAAGGATATAATTTTGCATGTATGCATACAAATATTCAGTCTTCAGAACAGGTAGTATGATTTAACTTATGTGATACGAATTTTACATGAAATAAGCAAATTTGGTAGCTTACCCAAGTGAAGCTAGGATTTCAACTAGATTTCAGTGTTGCACAGAATTGTATAGGCAGGGGTAATTACTCTTATTTATGATTTAGATGTAAGAGTAGTGGTATTAGGTTACTGTGAATACCTCAGTATTCTAAAACTGTCAGGTAGAATCATGGAGTCTGTGGGTTAAATGACACTTATTATAAAGGTTTACCTTATTTAAATAGTTTTGTCTGTGGAGGTAGGAAAGAGTGATGTTAAGAAGATGTGTTTAGTATTATAGTTTTATATTTGAAATATGGTATTTATATTAAGTTTTAGAAAATAAAGCTAATTGAGTGCTTGTGATATGAAGAATATAATACTCTCTCTTGGGGGTAATAGAGGTTCAGACTTTGAGGGTAATAGAGGTTCAGACTTTCCAGGGAGTCCTGAGCTTTTTCTGAGTCAAAAGAGTGAGATCATGGGTCAAAATAGTTGAGTCTGCATTATAAAAGACATTTTTGGGGAGCAATTGAGGAGGACACTTGGTAAGAATGGGATATTAGATGTTGTTAGAGAATTAGTAATTTTTTTGGGTATTACAGTTATGGAGGAAAAAGGCTTTACTTTCAGGAGTTGCATGTCGAAATAGTTCTATTTTTTTTTATTCTTTGTCTTGCATTGGAATGAAATAGTTCTAAGCGAAGTCTTAAGAAGTCTGCAGCTTATTTCTAAATCATTCAGCAGAATATATTTATTAAAACTCCATATAGTTCTGTGAATAATTGAAACTCCAAAGAGGTTTCCCTTTTGTAGAGTACAAAAGGGAAGCTATGAGTGATACATTTAACCTTCAATTGATGTTTTAAGTTCTAAATTCTGAGATGAACCAGATGGTTTTTTTGTTTATAATTAAAGCTATAACATAATCTTTATTTTAACACAAAAGAGAATGTGTTTTATTTTTGCATTTAAATAGGTAAATAGTTTTAAAATGGTAGAATAAGCTTTATTTTTTCCTTCTAAAAGCATGCTAAGTATAGGATTATTAATTGTAAGAGTAAATTCTTGGCTGGGTGCTACGGCTTACGCCTGTAATCGCAGCAATTTGGAAGCTGAGGTGGGCATATCATGAGGTCAGGAATTTGAGACCAGCCTGGCCGGTATGGTGAAACCCTATCTCTACTAAAAATAAAAAAATTAGCTGGATGTGGTGGCATGGGCTTGTAGTCCCAGCTGCTTGGGAGGCTGAGGCAGAGGAATCACTTGAACCCAGGAGGCAGAGATTGCAGTGAGCCAAGATTGTGCCATTGCACTCCAGCCTTGGACAACAGAGGGAGACTCCATCTCAAACAAAAAAAAAAAGTAAATTCTTACTATATAAGGTGAAAACTTCAAATATTTAAAATATATACCAATTATATGAAAGCTTTATAATGTCTTATTTATGGAGAAACTTCTTTTTTAAAACCTATGCTCATTAGCCCTCCTAGGACTTATCCTTTTATTTAACCTGTTTGGAGTTTGCTGAGCTTTTTGAATTTATAAGTTGATGTTTTCCATCAAATTTGGGAAGTTTTTTGCTAGTGTTTTTTCTGCCCTCATTCATTCTTTTCTCTTTTGTGATTCTTATCACGCATATATTAGTGTTTGATATCTCACGTGTCCCTGAGACTGTTTCCCCTACCTCAGTCTTTTTTCTGTCTCCTGTTTGGATTAGATAACTGTTAGTGATCTAACATCACATAATTGACTCTTTATTCTATTGTCAACTCTCCTGTTAAGCCTATCCAGTTAATTTTTCCTTTTCAAAACTTGATTCTAAAAAGAAGAACCTAGTTGTAGCTTCTTTTTAATACTTTATGTATCTCTGCCAAAACTCCTTGTTTGTTCATTCATGAGATCGTGCTTTCAATTCTTTGAGCCTATTTTGTTTGAGTCTTTCAGTGTAGTAATAACAATTTTGTTTATTTACTTATTTTTTTAAGAGACAGAGTCTTGCTTTGTCATCCAGGCTGGAGTGCAGTGACTTAACCACAACTCACTGTGGCCTTGTACTCCTGGGCTTAAAGAGTCTTCCTGAGTAGCTGAGACTACATGCGTGTGCCACCATGCCCAACCAATGTTTAAATTTTTTGTAGAGAGAGTCTCACTGTGGTTGTTTTGTTTTGTTTTGAAACAGAGTCTCACTCTTTCACCCAGGCTGGAGTGCAGTGGCACTCTGCTCACTGCAACCTTCGCCTTCTGGGTTTTTCTCCTGCTTCAGCCTCCTGAGTAGCTGGCATTACAGGTGTCCATCACCATTTCCAGCTAATTTTTTTTGCATTTTTAGTAGAGACAGGGTTCCACCATGTTGGCCACGTTGGTCTCGGAACTCGTGACCTCAGGTGATCTACCTGCCTTGGCCTCCCAAAGTAGAGAGATTACAGCCATGAGCTACCACACCCAACCACACTGTGTTTTTGTTTTGTTTTGTTTTTTGACACAGGGTCTTGCTCTGTTGTCCAGGTTGGAGTGCAGTGGCATGATCTCAGCTCACTGCAGCCTCTGCCTCCCAGGCTCGAAAAATTCTTTTGTCTTAGCTTCTCAAGTAGCTGGGATTGCAGGCTCACTTACGGTGAGCCACCCTGCCTGGCTGGAGTCTCACTGTGTTGCCTAGGCTCTTCTCAAACTCCTGGCCTCAAATGATCCTACTACCTTGCTACCCTAAAGTGCTAGGATTGCAAGCATGAGCCATTGCACCTGGCCAGTAATATTTGTTTTAAAGTTATTGTCTACTTAGAACGTCTGGACATCTTGGGTTCAATTTCTGTTGACTTCAGAAAAAATTTTCTGTGGATCACGTTTGTTTGTATATTTACTGATTTTTGATTGAATATTGGACTTTGTGGCTAATGTGTAGAGACTCTGGAGTCTGTTGTCTTTCATTGAAAAGTGGATATTTTTGTTTTAGTAGGCATTTTATTTACTGGTTGCCATCTTAATTTTAGGCTTGACTTTATGTTTTGTTAACGTGAATCTCTGAAAGTATCCTATGTTTCTTTTATTTATTTATTTTTTTTTTTTTTTTGAGATGGAGTTTCGCTCTTGTTACCCAGGCTGGAGTGCAATGGCGCGATCTTGGCTCACCGCAACCTCCGCCTCCTGGGTTCAAGCAATTCTCCTGCCTCAGCCTCCCGAGTAGCTGGGACTACAGGCATGTGCCACCATGCCCAGCTAATTTTTTGTATTTTTAGTAGAGACTGGGTTTCAC
>PVKV010008902.1:0-29349 GCA_004027835.1 Alouatta palliata
GGGAGGGAGGGAGGGAGGGAGGGAAGGAAGGAAGGAAGGAAGGAAGGAAGGAAGGAAGGGCGGGCGGGCATTCTAGGGAAATGGAATTGCTGTAACAAAGATGCTGAGAAAGAAAAAAAAAAAAACAGAGTATGCTTAAGGATACTGATTAGACTGGTTTGATTTAAACCTGGGGCTGGTAAAGGTAACAGTAAGGGACAAGGACAAAGACTAAAAACCACAGTGATATTTGCCTAATACTTCACTTATAGTGACTACCAAAATAGCAGCACAAGAAAGGGTGAACTGTAGAGGGCCTTGAATATCAGGTTATACATATCTAACAGCAGTATCTAGGTGTCTAAGATGGAATACTCTATCACTAGAGGATAAAGAAACTGGAGACAGGAACACTAGTTATAACAGGTCAGCAATAAGCGAAAAAGGACCCAGTTTAAAGTAACAGTGGTGGGAATAGAAAGGAAGACATTTATAAAACTATAGTGATAACTGGGGAAGGAGATCAAAAGGCTACCAGGTCTGAGACCTCAGTTACTAGGAGAACGATGGCAGAATTGAGAGAAATATTTAAGTCTAGATGGGGAGGAGCTGTTTTTAGTAGTAAAGAGTCTGGTTCAGACATATGAGTTTGAAGCAACAGGAGCACATCCAGTTTCTAGAACCTCTATCACTCATTCCAAAGACAGTCTTCTATGCCCACTCTCACGCTAACCAACAGAAATACGTTTCCCTGACATTATGCCCAATGCCCTTTATTCTCTAAAAGACTGCTGATATAGGAGGCAGGAATGAGGAGTGACTTATGATTATAGAGTCTCCTTTGCAGGTAATGGAAGGTTTTGGAATTAGATACAGGTGATGGCTATTCAACACTGTGAACACACTAAATGCTACTGAATTGTACACAAATAGTAAGAAGGATCAGGAGTGTGGGTGGCAGGGGACAGCAGTGCTTCACTTTAAAATAGTCAAGAGTGGGTGGGCCTCACAAATTTATTTCTCCAACTTGGAACTTTCCTCTGAACTCCAGACATGCATACTCAACAGCTCATCAAACTCAAGCAGGTCCAAAGGGAATGCATAAATGCCTTCCTCATCTCTCTATCACAAACAAATACAATAAACAATAACAACCATCCTAGTTCAACAGAGAGCAGTAACCTTCAAGAACACTTGTAAAACAGCCAGACCTTGAAGCTATTCTTAGTATCTTACTCTCTCATTCCCCATATCCAGTTTAAAGTCCTGTCAATTTAACATCCTAAATATTTGTGACATTTGTCATTTGTCTCTATCAATAGTCATTACCATTGCCACCACTACTACCGAAATTCAGGCTACCATCACCTTTATTTGATCAATCTTTATTCATCCTGCCTTCTCACTTCCCTTCTCACAATCATTCTTTACAGAGCAACAAGAATGAGATTTTTCCAAACATACCCTCAACTTGCTTAAAACACTTCATATGCTTTCATTGCCCGCAGGATGAAGACCAATTTCCTTAAAACTTGACACAAAAGGCCATGGGTAATCTGACCCCACTCCACCCTTCCAGACTCATTTTGTACCACACCTCTCAGATTTCTTCCCCCTCAACTTTATTAGGGAATAAGAGACACAGAAATTACATATATTTAAGGCATACAATATGATGTTGTGATATGTGTATACATTGTGAAATGATTACCACAATCGAGATAATTAATATATCTATCACTTCACACCATGTAGTTACCAGGATGTATATTAGGTCTCCAGAACTTACTTATCTTATAACCAAAAGTTTGTACCCTTTGACCAACACATCGCCATTTCTCCCCTGCAACCTACCTTTGGTAATTATCCTTCTATTCTATTTCTATGAGTTCAACTTTGAAAGATTCTGCACATAAGTAAGATCATGTGGTATTTGTCTTTCTGTGCCTGATTTCACTTAACATAATGTCCTCCAGGTCCATCCATGTTGCCACAAACAGAAAGTTATCCTTATTTTCTTTCTGATGCAACAATATCCTTCTTTCCTAATGAATAATCTTGTATTGTGCATATGTGTGTCATACACACACTACATTTTCTTTATGCAACTAGGGACAGAACTTAGGTTGTTTCCATACCTTGGCTATTGTGAATAATGTTGAAATGAACATGAGTGTGCATGGACAGTGACTTTATTTCCTCTGGATATATATCCACAAGTGGGATTGCTGGATCTCATATAGTCATTCTGTTTTTAACTTTTTGAGGAACTTCCATACTGTCTTCCATTACAATTGTACTAATTTGCATTCCCAATGCACCTCTCAGAGTTCTTGACACTAATCATGCCAGCTGATCTCTATATTTGTCAAATTCCAACTTAACACAGGGTTTGCGCTTTGACTGGTTTTCTCTTCTCTCTTAGACTGATTAACTTCTATTCATCCTTCAGATCTTAACTCAAGAAGTACTTTCTTCAGAAGTTTCCAATGACTTCACATACTAGGGCAAACTGCTATGCATAACACCCTGCATCTTTACTTTAGAATAGTTGTTTATGGTAGTAATAGTTCTCTCTTTTTTTTTTTTTTAGATGGAGTTTTGCTCTTGTTGCCCAGGTTGGAGTGCAATAGCACTATCTTGGCTCACCACAACCTCTGCCTCCCAGGTTCAAGCAATTCTCCTGCTTCAGCCTCCCAAGTATCTGGAATTACAGGCAGCACCACCATACCTGGCTAATTTCTTATTTTTAATAGAAGCAGGGTTTCCCCATGTTGGTCAGGCTGGTCTCGAACCCCTGATCTCAGGTGATCCACCCACCTCAGCCTCCCAAATTGAGTAGTAGTTGTTTATAGGAGTTGTTCCGGTGGTGCTGTGGTTTAGATACGGTTTGTTTGTACCCACCAAGTCTCATGTGGAAATATGATTCTCACTGTTGGTGATCGGGACTAGTGGAAGGTGTCTGGGTTGTGGGGACAGATTCTTCAAGAATGGCTTGGTGCCATTCTCAAGGGAGCAAGTTCTCACTCTTAACACCTCCCTCCCTTCCTTCTTCTTTTCCTCCTCCTCCTCTTCCCCTCTAGCCATGTGATCTCTGCACTCAGGCTCACTTTTGCCTTCCACCATCAGTGGAAGTAGCCTAACACCCTCACCAGAAGAAGATCCCAGGGTCATACTTCTTGTACAGCTTGCAGAACAATGAACCAAATAAACTTCTCTTCTTTATAAATTTATACATTACCCAGTCTCAGATATCCCTTTATAGCAACACAAATAAACTACAAGTGACAAGTTTATTATTTTAAAATATATTTTTTTCTTCTTAATTTTTGTGGGTACACAGTAGGTATACACATTTATGTGTTACAAGAGATAGCTTGATACAGGCATGCAACGCATACTAATCACATCAGTATAAATGGGGTATCCATCCCCCCAAGCATTTTATCCTTTGTGTTTCAAACACTCTGATTATACTCTTATTTTTAAATGTACAATTAAGTTATTTTTTACTATAGCCATCCTGTTGTGCTAGCAAATACTAGGTCTTATTCGTTCTTTCTAACTATTTTTTAGTACCTGTTAACTAACCATCCCTACTTCCTCCCCAGCTCCTACTATTCTTTCCAGCCTCTGGTAACCATCCAACAATTTTGTATTTTTTGAATGAGTCATGTGATTAAAAA
Source organism: Alouatta palliata (assembly GCA_004027835.1). NCBI lineage: Eukaryota > Metazoa > Chordata > Mammalia > Primates > Atelidae > Alouatta > Alouatta palliata. The sequence goes on from PVKV010008902.1 coordinate 3,666, forward strand.
CTCTTTGCCTCACAAAAATTGCTATGGAATAGTAATAAAGCCTTATTGTACAGGCTGAGTAGGGTGGCTCACACCTATAATCACAGCACTTTAAGAGGCCAAGGTGGGAGAATCCATTGAGGCCAGAATAGTGACCCCTACCTCTACACACAAAAAAGTATTTAATTAGCTAGGCATGGTGGTGTACACTTGGTAGTCCTAGCTACTTAGAAGGCTGAGGTGGGAGGATCACTTGAGTCCGGGACTTTGAGGTTAACAATGATTGTGCCACTGTTCTCCAGCATGGGCAACACCGCACCCTTGCCTGGGGGACACAATAAGACCTGTCTTAAAAAATAAAAAAATTTAAAAAGCTCTACTTCATAAAGTTTACTCTAGCAAATTACAGATTAAACTTAACTATGCCTCTTAGGCTAGATTTGGAATAAGTCATAAGGTTGTTAGAAGCATTAAACGATTTCTGGCAGCGATATTCTCTCAAAGATAAAATTCAAACATTATGAAGATATTTAATATATCTAGTCCATCCACTTCTAAATGAATATTTATATTTTATGTATCCATAATGTGTGTGTGTGTGTGTGTGTGTCTGTGTGTGTGTATATATATATCTCTCTCCCCCATGAACAAATACATGTATCTTTATCTCTAATAAAGTCACACTGCAGCCTCAAACTCCCAAGCTCAGGTAAGCCTCAGTCTCTCAAACAGCTGGGACTACAGGCACATGTCACCATGCCCGGCTAGTTTTTGTATTTTTTTGGTAGAAACGAGGTTTTGCCATGTTGCCCAGTCTGGTTTCAATCTCCTGCGCTCAAGCCATCCGCCTGCCTTGTCCTCCCAAAGTGCTGGGATTACAGGAATGAGCCACTGCACTCAGCCTAGATTCATTCTACTATAATAAATTATTATAAAAAAATCTGAAGCTGATAGTGTTTATGATTTAAGTAAATAAACATCATTTAACCATCAACATATCCAGGTTTTTTAACTAATTCTAATTTTTCATTTATCACAAGTGTCTAAAAGTAGTAGATTCAAGGACATCAAAAATAACAGTTAAAAGAAAACTCATTAGCTACTTTTAGTTTATTTTTAATATATTATTTTTAAAATATAAAAAATTGCCTTTATAAGGATCAAATAAAAAGATTTCTTGAAATAAAGATTTCTTGAAATAAAAATTTCTAATTAAAAAGACATAAAAGAAGCAACATAATGAAGAAGAAATGGAATAAATGGGTATTTGTAAAATATTGACAGAGATTTTTTTTCAACTCCAGGGTCAAAACCTCAAGGCTGAGTCCCCATTTCCAACAGGGTCAAGGTGGCTTACCTGTAGTGCTTTGCTAAAAACAACACATCTTATTTTCAACTATACAACTCTGTGTGCTTTCAAAACATCTTCCCCATTACCACGACATAACTGAGAGCAAGCAATAATGAATATAGTGTTTGCCATAAACAAAAGAAAGGATTAAACAATAACTACATGGATGCCATTTAAAAAGAATAAAACTATAACTAAAGAACACCCTGAAGAAAAAAAAAAGAGTTTTCTTTGCAAACCAGGTTGATCAGATGCAAACCTTGGCTTATTCTTCCTTAAAAGATTCTTATTCAGGGGCTAAGTTCTTATTCACTGGTACAAAACACCCCATCTACTCTGCAGCCACAGACAATACACCAACAAATGCATACACCTGTCTTCCACTAAAACCTGATTTGTGGACAATGATTTCAATGCTATAATGTTCACATGTCACACAATATTATTCTTTTAATTTTTAAATTAAAAATTTAACATCATGGGCCGGGCGCAGTGGCTCACGCCTGTAATCCCAGTACTTTGGGAGGCTGAGGCGGGCGGATCACGAGGTCAAGAAATCAAGACCATCCTGGCCAACATGGTGGAACCCCGTCTCTACTAAAATATAAAAATTAGCTGGGCGTGGTGGTGCGTGCCTGTAGTCCCATCTACTCGGGAGGCTGAGGCAGGAGAATTGCCTGAACCCGGGAGGCGGAGGTTGCAGTCAGCGGAGATCACGCCACTGCACTCCAGCCTGGTACCTGGCGACACAGCAAGACTCTGTCTCACAAAAAAAAAAAAAAAATTAACATCATTCTTTGGTTACAACTGAACAAAAACAGATGGTGACTCCAATTTGGCCTTGGGCTATAGTTTATCAACCCCTAGTGAAAAAGAAAGATCACTAATAGGAAAGACAACATATGTAATCCATAATTTTTATATGTAATTCATAACTTCACTGAACTTTACTTTATTCAACTATTAAAAAAAAAAAAAAAGAGGCTGGGCATGGTGGCTTACGCCTGTAATCCCAAAACTTTGGGAGGCTGAGGCGGGTGGGATCACCTGAGGTCGGGAGTTCAAGACCAGCCTGACTAACGTGCAGAAACTCCATCTGTACTAAAAATACAAAATTAACCAGCCATGGTGCTGCATGCTGGTAATCCCAGCTACTCGGGAGGCTGAGGCAGGAGAATCGTTTGAACCCAGGAGGCAGAGGTTGCAGTGAGCCAAGATAGCGCCATTGCACTCCAGCCTGGGCAAAAAGAGTGAAACTCCATCTCAAAAAAAAATAAAAGAATACCATAAACAAAAATCATCTCAAAACAGATCAAATACCTCAACATAAGAACTAAAACTATAAAACTCTTAGAGGAAAATCTTTATGGCATCAGATTTAGCAAGGGTTTCTTGGGCAAGACACTAAAAGCAGAGGTAACCAAAAAATAAATTAGATAAATTGGATTTTATCAAAATTAAAAACTTATGTGCAAAGGCCACTATAACAAGAAAGAAAAAATAACCTACGTAATCAGGAAAATATATTTGCAAATCATATATATATCTGATAAGATATTAAGTATCCAAAATACATTAAGATCTCCTAAACTTAACAACAACAATAACAACAACAAAACAGCCTAATTCGAAAATGGGCAAAGGGTTTAAACAGACATTTCCCCAAAGAAGATATGTAAATGACCAATAAGCACATGAAAATATGCCCAAGGACATTAGTCATTAGGGAAATAAAAATCAAAAACTTCATGAGATACCACTTCACACTATGATGGCTAGAATTAAAAAAACAAAAACGGAAAAATAACAAATGTTGGTGAGGATGTGAAAAACTAGAACCCTTATACACTGCTGGTAGCGATACAAAATGGTACAGCCACTGTGCCAACAGTTTGGGGTTTCCTCAAGAACTTAAACAGATTTACAAGAAGACCCGGCAATTCCACTTCTAGTGTACTTTAAAGCATCTCTAGATGACTTATAATACCTAATAAAATGTAAATGCCATGTAAAAAGTTGTTATACTGTATTGTTTAGGGAATAATGACAAGAAAAAAGTATTGGTATATATACCAAAGAAACGGAAACAGGTGTTCAAATGAAAACTTCTTTATTAGTTCTTAGTTTTAGCTCTTATTTCATAGCAATATCCATCAATTTGGACAATTTGAATGGATAAACAAAATGTGGTATATCCACAAAACGGAATATTATTCAACTATAAAAATAATGAGTCATGCTACAATAGAGATGAACCCTAAAATATTATGCTATGCAAAATATGCCAGACTCAAAAGGTAGCATGTTGTGATTCCATTTATATGAAATGTCCAAGTAGGCAAATCCACAGAAACAGAAAGTAGACCTGCAGTTGCTAGGGGATGAGGGCAGTGACTGCACACTGGGCATAATTTGCTTCTCAACTGAACCCTAGATGAAAAACTTCTGAACCAGACAGTGGTGACAGTTGTGCAATAGTGTAAATGTATTTAATGTCATTGAATTGTACACATTAAAATAGTTAAAACGGCCAATTTCAGGTTATGTGTATTTACATAATTTTAAATTTTAAGGAAAAAAAAGAACAAGTACAAAAAAAGGATAATGCCCACCCACCTGTAGGCTTTTCTATAGTATTACCTGATGTGTAAAGAGAGATCACATAGTATCACTTTACTCAAAATAAATTATTATTCTAGGAAACTATTATTATGCCAGAAAAGTACGGTTGCTACCAAAACACACTCTGGATAAATGATTTCACAGTAGTAATTCATAGAATATACTAGAAATGATATATTGTTACTCCTCTTCAAACTCAACTTAATGTGTTCAAAGTCTCCATTACAGATTAATTTAAGAAAAATAACATAAAATTAAGGCCCGGTGAGTTAACTACGGGTCTGAGAACTGTGTGAAATTATGTAGAAATTGTGTATGTATATTACTATGAGAATTCCTAATTTTTAGATTTCAACTTTACCCAGGTTAGCAAATACTGATAAGTCACAAAGAAAACATTATGCAAAGAATGCTTTGCTTCATTTCTCAAAGCACAGATCTGTCTTTGAAAAGATGAAAGTGCTTTAAAAAGTAGAATTCAAAAATAAAAGCCAAAGAAAGTAATGCTCTATTACAGTTGTCCCTTGGTATCCATGGGCAGTCAGTTTCAGGACCACCCCCTGTCCCACCTCCGCACAGATACCAAAACCCATGGATGCTCAAATCCCTCAAGTAAAATAATGTAGCATTTGTAAAGAACCTACATACATCCTCTGGTATACTTTAAAGCATCTCTAGATTAATTACACTATCTAATGCAATGTAAATGTCATATAAATAGTTGTTTGACTGCATTGTTTAGGAAATAATGACAAGAAAAAAGGACAGACATAATCTTTACTTTTTCTTCCCCAAATATTTTTGATCTATAGCTGCTTGAATCGATGGATATGGGACCAACAGAGAAAGAGGGCCAACTATATTTCCAGGCAAAGTTTAAGTTCAGCATCCTCCCTGTAGCTTTTCCTGATGACATTAATTCATAATTGTCTCCTTTTTCTAATACTCCTCTTCTAAGTATTACTTTTGTGATGGTTAGCTTCTTATGTACTTCTCATTTGTTGATTTAGCATAATTCAACACTTCAGTATGTAATATCTTGATCCCAAGCACTTTTGTCTATAGGTCTTCTCTATCTCCACAAATGAGAAGCTACTCAAGTGATAGAGGTATTGTATTTTACTTATTTAGTAGCCCTATAACATAAAAGACAACACGTAACTATTTTATTTTTATAATTTTCCTATATCTCTTCAAATTAAACATAAGCAAGTTTTATTTAGTGTGGTATATGTTTTATTTTTTTCTTCTTTTTAAAAAAAAAAATTTTTTTTTTCTTTTTTTTAGAGATGGGATCTCACTATGTTGCCCAGGCTGGAGTGCAGTGGCTATTCACAGGCGCATTCCCACTACTGATCAGCATGGGAGTTTTGACCTGCTATGTTTCTGACCTGGGCTGGTTCACCTCTCCTTAGGCAACCTGGTGGTCCCCCGCTCCTGGGAGCTCACCATATTGATGCCGAACTTAGTATGGACACTCAACTGGCATAGTGCACTACAGCCCAGAACTCCTGGACTCAAGAGATCTTCCAGCCTCAGCCTCCCGAGTAGCTGGGACTACAGGCACGCGCCACTGTGCCTGGTGGTATATGTTTTATACTTCAAATGAGGTTGTATATTTTGGAGTGATTTTACAGTTATGGTAACACTAAACGAATGAATGAAACATTTGCAGTTATCAAAGCCATCATTAAAGTATCTCCTAATCATGTTGGTTCATTTGGTCAAACGTATCTAGTAATGCTTTGTGGTACTATTGGTAATACTCATTCTTGCCTATTTTACTTACATGTAGAGAAACTTTATTAAAACATTTCCCAAGTCTATAGGTTTCCTTTATACAGCATTATTCACTGCACAACAAACTAAAAATAAAACATCATACTCCATCATCCTGATATCAGATGATGGCCAAGGGTCTATGGAAATATATTTGGTTTAGATATGATTAAGACAGGGTCTTACTCTGTCACCTAGAATGGAGTGCAGTGGTGCGATCTCAGCTCACCGCAACTTCTGCCTCCCAAGCTCAAGTGATTCTCCTGCCGCAGCCTCCCGATTAGCTGGGATTACTGGCACATGCCACAACCGGCTGGCTAATTTTTGTATTTCTAGTATATATGGGGTTTTGCCATGTTGGTTAGGCTAGTCTTAAACTCCTGGCCTCAAAAGACTTACCTGCCTTGGCCTCCCAAAGTGCTCAACCAAATCAGTTGAGCCACTGAATCATTTTAAATGTTTAGGAAATGTTTGTTTTAAAGATTGATTTATATCATGTTATCGTGCATTTAGTACCACTTACTACAAATTATACCAGAATCCATACAAGTTTTCTAAAATTTTTTGTCTAGTTTATGTTAGACTAAGTTATTCTTTAACTCAGATATAAAGTAAAACAACATAAATCTCTACTTAAGTTTCATTTACCCTAGCTTCTCCACTATTTTACAGAATGTCTCATCTCCCAAAAGATAGATGAATCCTTTTCTGATACTCCCGTCTCAAAAATCAAGGCAGATTAAGCACTTTGCTTCTATACCACTTTGAGCATGTTTCTATTATGGCAACAATCATACTGCTGGGCTTGCTTATATTCGTACCTCCGTCATCAGACAGTAAACCTAACCACAGTCTCCAGCATAGTAGGTACTCAATAAAAGTCCATTAATTTCTTTGAGGAAATATTTGGGCATAAGGGCACTATGCATAGATGAATACATGCTTATAGAGATTGATTTAAAAAGATAAATTTCAGGTCAGCTGTGGTGGCTCATGCCTGTAATCCCAGCACATTGGGAGGCTGAGGCAGGTGGATCACGAAATCAGGAGTTCGAGACCAGCCTGATCAACATGGTGAAACCCCGCCTTTACTAAAAAAAAAATATATATATATAAATCAGCCAGGCGTGGTGGTAGGCGCCTGTAATCCCAGCTACTCAGGAGGGTGAGCCAGGAGAATCGACTGAACCCAGGAGGCGGAGGTCACAGTGAGCTGAGATCGCGCCACTGCACTCCAGCTTGGAATACAGAGCGAGACTCCATCTTAAAAAAAAAAAAAAAAAAAAAGGCAAATCTCGTAAGATAATCTAATCATACGATGTCTTCACAGTTACATCGTTTCCATTATGGCAACACAAAAAATTCTCATAATAATAAACACAATATATTTAAACTTCAGGCAAATACTGCCTAGGGTTTTAATTTATAAGCAAATATGAAGGGCTTCTGAGTTTGGATGACCAACTATATTCCAAGGCCCTACCACAGGACCGTGTTCATAGCAGGAACTCAATAGTGATTTGATAAATGCGTTAATAAAACAGGTTAACAAATTTGATACAGAGAGGCACAAGTTAGTAAATGGTATCTGGAGCTAATAAACAATGAATATAAGTAAAAGGTTAAGTATATATTTGAAACTGGGCTGTTTGTCAAGTTTACATGGTTGACGTAAAATCCTGGAAGAGGTGTAGAAAAAAACCGCTATATCTGTCAAAATAAATGTTCTTGTTTCTTCAGAAGCCAGCTCTGTGTGCAATACATCTATAAGGCCTAGCTCCTGGAAAAAAACACATACACACACACAAAACTTTGCTTATTCTTTATAATACTTAGCATTTGAAATATCTTTTTGACTATGGCTTTCACTTTAAAATTAAGGTTTAACATTGATCTCTGAGTATTCATTTCACAAAAGAATTTAAAATAAGATTTTATTGTTATAGTTTTGCTTGTTCTTGCTTAGGGCATGTGCAACAAAATTTGATTTATAAAAATTCAAATTATATACTACATTCCAAGCAAATGGATTTCGCCAAAAGAAGATAAAAATGTGTGTAGGTATGTGTATTGCTATGACATCAAAAATTATCAACAGGTCATTCAGGTTGTAGACATCCTACATCTTTTGCCTATACAGTTGGCCCTCCCTATCTATGAGTTTTACATCTCAGGATTCAATCAACTATGGATTGAAAATACAGTATTTGCTATTTTGCTATCTGTAATGCAATAAATACTAAGATAAGTACAGACCAAATATTCAATAAAGAAATAATGTCAATTCTACTCAATTTCTTCCAGAAAATAATAGGGAAGAAAACATTTCCCAAATCATTTTATGAGGTCAAAATTATCCCAATAAAAAAGCCAGAGAATTAAATTATATGAAAATACAGTACTGTGTTGGCTATAATACAATAAATACTGAAATAAATAGTGTTTTCCATCCATGGTTGGTTAAATCTGCAGATACAGAACTCTTGGATATAGAAGGGCCATCTAAGGGACTTGAACATCAGCAGATTTTGGTAGCCAAAGGGAGTCCTGGAACCAGTTCCCCACAAACAAATACACAGTAAAAAACACAGTATACGGTTAGAAGGCTAACTATATCTGTTACTGGGTTAATCCTTCACCAGTGAAGAAAAATTCATGACATCAACACTGAGCAATGTCACTTTCCTCTCTGTTTTCCTCAAGAAAAAGAATTTACCGTTTTTTAATTCCCTAATTTTCCTATTTAGAATTGATAGCACAAAGAAATGCTTTAAAAATTGCTATAGTATTTGGATAATGTCTTCAGAAGTTTCTGCTGTTTTTAAAATTGGATTATTTTAGTAGTTTCCACTGAATACAGGTGTGTGAACAACTCTGATAATATCATAAATAGCAGCAGACCTTGTTTATTCATGTTTCAGAAAATGACTATGCTTTTAATGACAGTGATTCTTACTACTTTAAGATACTTATTTTAAATGAAAGGTGGGAAGCACTTAAACTTTCTGTGCTGGTGGTAAAATGATGTTTGTAAACTCAAATAAACCACAAACATTTCATCAGTTACGATTTTTTAATAATGAAAGAGGGAACATCACTAGAGACTGTATAGAGGTTAAAAGTATCAAGTAGTACTATAAACAACTTTATGTCCATAAATTCATTAACTTAGATGAAATGGACCAGCTCCTTGAATACATACACTACCAAAAGAAATAACATGAATAGCTCTTAAGGAAACTGAGTTCATAGTATAAAAACATCACAACCAAGAAAACTGCAGGCCTGGATAGTTTCACTGGCCAATTTGACCAAATATTCAATGAAGAAATAATGCCAATCCTACTCAATCTCTTCCAGAAAATACAGGAGGAGAACGAATTTCCCAAATCATTTTACAAGACCAGCATTATCCTAACACAAAAGCCAGAAAATTAAATTATAAGACAGGAAAACTACAAACTAATATCCCTTGTGAACACAGATGAAAAAATCCTCAAAAAACAGTAGCCAACTGAATCCAGCAATATATGAAAAGAACAATACAGTATGCAAGGTTTATTTAGTATTCAAAAATCAATCAATGTAATTCACCATAACCACAGACTAAATAAGAAAAGATAAACAAAGAGCATTTGACAAAAGTTAATATAATATCTTATTCATGACCAAAACTTGGAGCAAACTAGAAATAGAACTCCCTTAAACTGATAAATGGCATCCATGAAAACCCTAGAGTTAAGATCATATTTAAAAATGAAAGATAAAATACTTTTACCTTGACACTGAAAACAGGCAAGTTCGTCCACTCTAACCACTACTATGCAATATCTTACCAAAAGTCTTAGTCAGTATAATATAGTAGGAAAAAAAAGAAGAACAGAGATGGAAAGAAAAAAGTAAAACCTTTGCTATTCATACACAATATGATTATCATGTAGAAAATCTTAAGGTTTCTAGAAAAAAAAATTCTTCAAACTAACATGAATTTAGCAAGGCTATAAGATACAGAGATAATATACAAAAATCAATTACATTTGTATATATTAACAATGAACTAAAAATCTAATAAAAACATACATTTGTAATAGCACCAAAATCATAAAATATTTAAGCATAAGTCTAACAACATAGATGAAGAATCTGTATGCCGAAAACAAAAATATTGACAGGAAAAACTCAAAGATGATCTAAATAAATGGAGAGCTATACAGTGTTCATTGACCGGAAGATTTAATATTGCTAAGATGTGAACTCTCCCCAAATTGCTCTAACAACCAACACAATCCCAATAAACATTCTAGAAGAACTTTTGGTATATTAACAAGCTAATTTTTTTTTTTTTTTTGAGACAGAGTCTTGCTCTGTCACCCAGGCTGGAGTGCAGTGATATGATCTCTGCTCACTGTAGCATCTGCCTCCTGGGCTCAAGTGATTCTTGCATATAACCCTCCTGAGTAGCTGGGACTACAGACACACCTCACCAAATTTAGCTAATTTTTATATTTTATAGAGACAAAATCTCACTCTGTTGCCCAGGCTCATCTTGAACTCCTGGGCTCAAGTTATCCTCCCACCTCTGCCTAACAAGTTAATTCTAGTATCTGTATGGAAAGGCCAATGAATGAGAATAGTTAAAACAATTTAGAAAAAAAAAAAAAACAAAGTTTGAAGACTTATATTAACTAACTGTAAGACTTACAATACAGTAATAAAGATCGTGTATTCGTACAAAAGGGACGGACAGATAGAACAATAGAACAGAATAATAGGAAGTCCAGTAAGACTCACACGAATATGGTCAATTAGTATTTGACAAAGGTGCAAAGGCAATTCAATGAAAAAAGGATAGCCTGTTTCAATAAATGGAGCTAGAACACATGGAAATCTATATTGAAAAAAATTAAACCTTGACTCATACCTCAAATATTCTATAAACATTAACTCAAAATGGGTCACAGACTTACATGGAAAACCTAAAACTATAAAACTTCTAGAACAAAGCATAGGAGAAAAACTCTTTGTGAATCGCACAGGATTTGTGATCCCAGGTTATACCCCACAGGTGATTCCTGATTGGCACACACCATTCAGTATATCTCATCCTCCTGGTTACAACAGAAGGAATCACGGATGATCAGAAGGCCCAACACAAACAAGGAAACTCATGGTGACATCTGCAGCGAGGTTTTGGGGAAGAGGGGAGATACTGAAAACATGCTGTCTTCTTTCTTGAAGATATGAACAAGAAAACACATAAATGTGCTGACCGCAGTGGCCAAATTGAGAAAATGAGAGCCAGCCTTAAGACAAAGTATAAACTAAAACTGCTGTCCAAAACAGCAGTTACTGGCCACATGCAGTTAGTGGGCCTTTGAAATCTGGCTAGTCCGAATTGAGATGTGTTGTAAGAGTAAAACATCAATTTTGAAGACAGTATAAAAAAGAACGCAAAATATCTCCATTTTTATATTAATTCCATGTTAAATGTAGTAATTTGGAAATACTGAGTTAAATGAAAACTGTTACTGAAATTAATTTTGCCAGGCACAGTGGCACATGCCTACAGTTCTAGCTACTCAGGAGGCTCAGGCAAGGGGATCACTGGAACCCAGGTGTTCCGTGCCATAGCTTTAGCTGACCAGGTACCCCCACTAAGCATGGCATCAATCAGGTGACCACTCCAAGGAGTGAGGAACCACCCAAGTTGCCCAGTGAGGGGTGATCCAGCCCAGGTTAGAAACAGAGCAGGCCAAAACTCTGGTATACCTGTGAATAGAGCCACTGCACTCCACCCTGGGCAACACACCAAGACCCCATCTCTTTTTTAAAAAAATTAATTTCATCTGTTTATTTCATAAAATGTAGAATATTTAAATTTTAAAATGTGACATGCATTATATTCCTATTGGACAGAGTTGCTCCAGGAAGTTGAGAATGCAAAGTAAAACAACACAACATTACAACAACAACAAAGATTACTGATGACATCTTAGAGCCTCTGGATCAACTTTTGCCAGAAGCCTTCCCTGTCTTTGGATTTTGAGATAAACAAACAAATAAATTACCTTTATATTCTGTTCGTTTCCACAGAATTTTTTATTTTACAATTGAAAATATCTAATCCAGCAGTACTTCTATAGCTACCTTTGAAGAAATAAAAATATGTTCTGCAGAATTTCCTTTGCAGTTCTTTCACTCTATTTGCATATCCTTATAATGCATTCATTGGTTTTTATAAAGTATTTCATCTCCATTATAGGTATTACAAGTATAACACTGTGTTCAAATAAAGCGGAATAAATGCTAACAAGTAAGGAGGTTCTTACTGAAATAAGAACAGCAGAAAAAGAAATATTCACTGAAATGAAAACCACGTATTTATTTTATTAATTCAAATGTTACTGACCCTCTTACTTAGGTTAGGGATGTCAAATAGGCTTCAATGTCACATTAACTATCGTGGCTGTCTGTAGTGCTGTGGTTGAAAGAACACTAAGCTGAGTTTATACAGATGTTTGTCTTGATCAAAAAGAATGAAGACATGTGTTCAGACATTTGCTTACCTAGCACAACAGTGCCTGTCCACAGTTTAAAGTGGGAAAAGACGATTCTGATGAGGCAATTTTTTAAACGTTTGATTAGTATGTTAAATTTTCCATTGGCCATTCTTTAATAGATGGGGTATCTATTTGATTCCAAAATCACAATTTGATCCTTAAGTTCCTAAATACAGATTTTACTACGTAAGTTCCTATAATTTTCTAATATCCTCTTTGACAATGCAGGTTTATAAAATTCTAGGTAGTTTTTCAGTAGATGAACACAAATGTAAATACTGAACTTATCCATCTCAAGTGGTTAGGCTGGTTTATTTAATATGAGGAGGTTATCTCTCTTTAAAACAGATCAGGCCAGGCACAGTAATCATGCCTACAATCCCAGTGTTTTGGAAGGCTGAGGCAGGTGGATCACTTGAGGTCAGGAGTTTGAGACCAGCCTGGCCAACATGGGGTGAAACCCCGTCTCTAAAAATATAAAAATTAGCTGGGCATGGTGGCACCTGCCTGTAGTCCCAGCTACTTCGGAGGCTAAGGCAGGAGAATCACTTGAACCTGGGAGACAGGCTGTAGTGAGCCGAGATTGCACCACTGCATTCCAGCCTGGGCAACAAGAATGAGGCTTCATTCCCCCCTGCCCCAAAACAAAAGAACCACTTGAACCCGGGAGGTGGAGGGTGCAGTGAGCAGAGACTGCACCACTGCACTCCAGCCTGGGTGAGAGAGTGAGACTTTGTCTATAAATAAATAAATAAATAAATAACAGATCAAAGGATCTCTATTCACTTAGCACATAGTTACAAGCATTTACTGTGAGTCATAAACTGTGCTAGGTGCTATGGGGAGGGAATGAGAAATGCATGGTTCTTGACCCTATGCAGTTTACATTCTAGTGGGAAAACAGACAAATAATTACAATAAGTTGTAATGTATATTATAGGGAAAGTAAAGTATTCCAGAAGCATGTAAGAAAATATTCTAACCTAACCTAGGGAAGTAAACTGAGACACGAAGAATTAATGGGCATTACTGGGTTGAGGAGTGGAGAAATGAGATGGTAAAAGGGAGGTGGGAGGGTGAATTCACCTACCTAGAGAGAACAACATGTGGGATAACAGGCAGGAAGAAGCTTGCCCAACTGAGAAACTGAAAAAAGTTTAGCTGAAATATCAAATGCAAGAAGAAAAGTAGTAATAATAAATGCTGGAGATAAGTGAGTGCAAATATGTTGGAGAGTCTTACAAAGCACATTACATAGTTTGGACTTTACCCTAAGGGCAAGGGTTTAAAAAGACTTAAGGATAACATTATCCATCTTGCTATCCCGTGGGGAAAGAGGGCAAGACCAGCACTAGAGAGTGTCATTAGGAGGTTTTACAGTAACCATTCTAGGCCATCACTGACAATGACTCCGACCAGGGCGACTACAGGAGGAAAAGAGAAATGGTGAAATGGCAATATTTGAAAATGGAATATAGAAGAGTTAGCATGAAGGAGGTAAGAATCAAAGACAATCCCCAGGTTTCTAGCTTGCATAGATATTTGATTGTCAGTGTCATTTCTTACAATAAGCAATAGTAGAAGCAGAGAAAGCCTAAGTATGTTTTTTAAGGGATAAAAATGCATCTTTGAGATGACTCTGAAACACTCCAAAAGAAATATTTAGTTGTATGAAGTTCTCTCTGACACTCAATGGAGAGGCCTAGACTAGTCTGTAAGCGGTAAACGAGGACATAAAGGTAGATGAGCTTGCTTCTGGAATATGTTTAGATAAAAATAGGGCCTGGAGCAGATCTTTGAGGAACTTGGAGGGCAAGAAGCAGCCCCCAAAAGACAAAGAAGAAAACCCAAAAGAGAAGTATCAAAGAAGCCGCAGAAGGAAGTGTTTTAAAAAGAAGGAATGATGATAGACAAAAACTGCTGAAATATCAAACCAGAAAACTGAAATCTGTCCATGAATTTTAGCGAAATTGTGAAAAAGAGTTTTGGAGATTAATGAGGGTATACAGCAGATTCTGGTGGACTGAAGAGTTCATCAAGAAATGGGAGTGAGAGTAGTCAATATTGTCAATAGACAAGAAAACAGAAATATGGCATAATCTGAATGGGAAAGTGAAGTTGAGGGAAATTATGTTTTCTTTTTACTTTAAGATGGGAAACACTCGAGATTAATACTAACAAGATGTAGTACTTACTTTTCATTAAGAAGCTTGAAAATGCCAGATGTGCATATCCCAGCTTCCTTTAGAAATGCAGTACAGATGCTCTTTGACTTAGCATAAGGTTGCATCCTGATAAACCCATGGTAAGTTGAAAGTATTGTTAAGTTGAATATGCATTTAAGACATCTAACCTAGCAAACATCATAGCTTAGCCTAGCCTAATCCAAACGTGCTCAGGACAAAATTTCAGTACAGCATTCTATGAATTAAATAACATATTCAACACTTTATTATAAAATAGCCTTTGGTTAGATGATCTGGCCCAGCACTGTGAAAAAGTAGCATCCACATATGGCCAGCAGGGAAATAAATCAAAATTCAAAATATGAACTATGGTTTCTATTGAACGCGTATCACTTTTACACCATCATAAAGTCAAAAAAATCATTAAGTCAAGCCATGGTAAGTTGAGGACCATCTGTACAGTTGTCCCTTGGTATCTGCAGTGGGCTGGTGTAGTACTGGAGACAACCCACTTAAATAGAGATGATCACTGCAGCAAGAGCAAGTTTTAGGAGCAGCACCAATAGAAGACAAGCAGCAGACAGGCGCAGTGGCTCATGCCTATAATCCCAACACTCTGGGAGGCCGAGGTGGGCAGATCATTTAAGATCAGGAGTTAAAGACCAGCCTGGCCAATGTGATGAAACCCAGCCTCTACTAAAAATACAAAAATTAGCT
Source organism: Alouatta palliata (assembly GCA_004027835.1). Classification (NCBI taxonomy): domain Eukaryota; kingdom Metazoa; phylum Chordata; class Mammalia; order Primates; family Atelidae; genus Alouatta; species Alouatta palliata. The sequence goes on from PVKV010008902.1 coordinate 18,860, forward strand.
GGATGTGGTAGCAGGCACCTGTAATTCCAGCTACTCAGGAGGCTGAGGCAGGAGATCTTCCAGCTACTCAGGAGGCTGAGGCAGGAGAATCACTTGAACCCGGGAGGCAGTGGTTACAGTGAGCTGATATCATGCCACTGAGCTTCAACTTGGGCAACTGTCTCAAAAAAAAAAAGTCAAATAGCAGCATTCAGTGGTGCCAGCAGTAGTAAGCAAGCAACAGTATTGGTGTCCTAATCAGACTGCACCTGTGGTGTGGCTCTACTGTGGTTTCTGCCAAGGAACAGCCCCCTACAGGTCTTCTCACTGTACAAGCCTGGTTGCAGTCTTCTGGCAATTCTAAGAGCTTCCTAACATCTATTTAATAAATTTACCTCTAGATTAGAGGTAAGCCAGAATCAGTTTTTGTTGCTTCCAACTAGAAAATCTGACTCCTTAAGGAATTACAGTAAAAGATGATGTTCTGTCAGTGATATGGTGGCAAATCGATTCCCCTAGTACAGCCACCAGAATATCAGGTTAGAAATGGTGACACGGTCATTTAGCATCACTAAGCAAGTGAACTCCACAATTAGATAATTACGTTCGAAATAGAGCTGAAGCACAGAGTAAGGTACCCTGCCACTCTTCTCTCACTTCATTAGTCCCTGTGATTCTTTAAAATAAGCATCAATTTTACAAAGAATTGAAAGGTACCCACTTCAAAAACAAATCAGTAAGAGAAAGACGAGACAAAGATTAGGAGAAAATATCTGCAAATCATATTCATATAGCTATAAAAGACATGTATCCAGAATAAACAACTGTTACAATTCAGTGTGATGACAACCCAACTATAAGATGAGCAAGTACCTGAATGGATATTACATCAAAAAAGACACATGAATTCCCAACAAGCACATGAAAACATGTTCAACATCATTAGTCATTAGGGAAATGCAATCCAATACCATTCCCACTAGAATGGCTATAATAAAAAAAGATAGACAATAACAAGTGTTGACAAGGATGTGAAGAAACTACAATTCTAATACACTACTGCTGAAAAAGTAAAACAGTTTCACAGTTTCTTAAAAAGTTAAACATAAATTACCATGCAAGCCAATAATCCCACTTCTAAGTACCTATCCAAGAAAAGAAAACAAGTTCCCACAAAAAGTTGCATGCAAATGTCACATAAGCATTTTTCATAATATCCTCCAATCTGGAAATATTCCAAACCACCATCAGCTGGCAGACAAACAAAATGCAGTATTTTAAAACAAATGAATACTCTTCAGCAATAAAAAGAACAGAATATTGATACAGGCTATGACATGGATGAGCTTCAAAAACATTACACTTAGTCAAAGAGACCAGAAACAAAAGGCCACATACTGTCTGATTCCACTTACATAAATTATCTGGAAATGACTAATCTGTAAACACAAAAGGTATTTTGGTTGGTATAAACACATAAAGCACGGTGGTTGTCTGGAGCTGGGGTTGGGGCTACGAATAGAAATTAAGTGTTCTGGGACTGAACAGGCTGAGACAGGAGAATCACGTGAGCTCAGGAAGTCGAGGCTGCAGTAAGCCATGATCACACCACTGTACTACAGCCTGAGTGATGACAGTAAGATTCTGTCTCAAAAAAAAAAAAAGTTCTAAAATTGGATTGTGGTTGTGTTTTGCACAAGTTGGAAAATTTACTAAAAGTCATTTAACAGTACACTTAATACAGATAAGTTATAGCTCAATAAAGTTTGTTATTTCTTTTATTAAAAAAAAAATTCTCAAGTCTCATTTTTCTGGTCTTCATAGAAGGCCACTTCAGGCTAGGCACCTGTATACTGTTTGCAGGAGTTGTGTTTGCTGTGAAAGACAACTCCTCAGCCTAGGAATGACTCCTAATACACAGCATCTGTATATTCTAGAACAGTTCCTCTCAAAGTCTGGTCTTTACATCAATCAACATTGATCCACGGGCACTGTTACTGTCTGAAACTGGTCCATGACTAGATAATTACAGAAATTGAGACTAAGTGTTTAGAAACTTTAATAGCAATTTGACCAAATAATATACCTTCTGAAACTGTTAATATTTGGATTTGTATCATATGTCTTTGGCTATTTTTTTCACTTAATTTTTCTGGTTACCCATTTTTATTGTATTTTACAAAAGACACTACCAGCCAATGAGATTATAAAAATGTTGTGTTACCAAAGATAGTTCAAAAAACACTGTTCTACAAGGTGTTTCTACCATCCTACAATTGGCCGTCACATAGACTGGTAGGTCAATTATGTTGTCAAACTAACTTTTTAAAAATACATAAACATGCTTTCAAATGCCCTAAGTATCCTGGTGGTACAATCTTCAACATCAATTCTTATTTTTTTTAGAGAGATAAAGTCTTGCTCTGTCACCCATCCTGCGGTGCAACGGTGCAATCATAACTCACCACAGGCTCCAGCTTTGGCTCAAACGATCCTCCTGCCTCAGCTTCCTGAGTAGTTGGGACTACAGGTGCATGTCACTACACCCAGCTAATTTTTAAAAATGCTTTGTAGAGATAGGAACCTCACAATGATGCCCAGACTGTTTGGTCTCAAACTACTGGCTTCAAGCAATCCTCCTGCCTCAGCTTCCCAAAGCACCGAGATTACATGGAAGAGCTACCTCACCTGGCCACAACACTAAATTTTAAGTCTTTCTATATAACCAAGGGTTTCTTTTCAGACACAGTCTTGCTCTGTCACCCAGGCTAGAGTGCAATGGCACGATCTTGGCTCACTGCAGGCTCACCTTTGCCTCCCGGGTTCAAGCAATTCCCCTGCCTCTGCTTCTCATGTAGCTGGGATTACAGGTGTGCACCACCATGCCTGGCTAATTTTCGTATTTTTAGCAGAGACAGGTTTTGCCATGTTGGCCAGGCTGGTCTTGAACTACTGATCTCAGGTCTGCCCGCCTTAGCCTCCCAAAGTGCTAGGCTTACAGGCGTGAGCCACAGCACCCAGCTCATAACCCAGATTTTAACAGATGTTCATATGTTTTTGCTTTTATAAATAGACTTTCAAGTTTATAATTAAAAGACAAAAATTCAAACTATATACAATTAATGTCAATTTTCTTCCCTTTGCCTTAATTAAAAAAGTAGGTTTGAATTTGAAGAAAAATAAATCTACTCTTGGAATTCTAATAATTAGGGTCCTAGGAAAGGTCCTATAAAACAAAACAAGACAAGCTGATTATATTTTCATTTAAAAATAACAGTACAAACCAAGTATGTTCCTATGTCCATTTGGAAATTAATCCGAAACATAATATTTAAATCAGTGTATTTCAGGCTGGGCACAGCTGACCTGCCTGCAGGCCTCCTTTTTTTTTTTTTTTTTTTTTTCTGAGACAGAGTCTCACTCTGTCACCAGGCACCAGGCTGGAGTGCAGTGGCGCGACCTTGGCTCACTGCAACCTCCACCGCCTGGGTTCAAGCAATTCTCCTGCCTCAGCCTCCCGAGTAGCTGGGACTACAGGCGTGCGCCACCATGCCCAGCTAATTTTTTTTGTATTTTTAGTAGAGACGGGGTTTGACCATGTTGACCAGGATGGTCTCGATCTCTTAACCTCGTGATCCGACCGCCTCAGCCTCCCAAAGTGCTGGGATTACAGGTGTGAGCCACCACGCCCGGCCTGCAGGCCTCCTTAAACACATGATCAGGCACAGAGGCACATAAAAAATCACTGATTGCACAAATCCCTTTCATACTACCTGGATGAGATGTTTACATAATATACACTATATAATAAATAATAAAAACGAGAGAGATACAATGAATTGCTATTAAAAATCAAGACATATTTATAAAAAGACAGTAATTCAAATCCCAAGTGTCCACCACAAATTTGTAGTATTTGAGCACAATGAATTAGAATGGTTCAGCCACCTTTGGTAAGAGTAGTACAATGGAGAGAATGTAAACTAGGAGATAAGTGACCTCAGTTCTACCCTGGCAATAAGACTTTATAGACAAGAATATCTTACTCCCTTCATTTGCCTATTGGACACAAGTAATAAACTGGATTGTTTCTGGTCCTTTCAAGAAATCAACATTACAGTTTGATGATTTAAACACCAACAATACAAAACACAACCACCACAAGCAATAAACTGCCTTAAAAGGTTACTGGGCTTCTTTTAAAATCAACCCTATGTATATGGTTCATTTGGAAAATAATCTTTCCTTTGTGCCTTGAAAAGAAATTAATTCCTGCCATAAAGCCATTTAATTATTTTTCAAATAATTTTGATAACATTAACATTGTAACTGACTTACAATTTATCATCTTGATCAGTTTTGAATTATTAGTTTGATAACCTACCAAAAACCATCATTTTCAAGGCCAGGTACGGTGGCTCACGCCTGTAATCCCAGCACTTTGGGAAGCCAAGGCCGGCAGATCACCTGAGGTTAGGCGTTCAAGACAAGCCTGGTCCAACATGGTGAAACCCCATCTCTACTAAAAATACAAAAAATTAGCCGGGTGTAGTAGCATGTGCCTATAATCAATCCCAGCTACTCGGGGGGATGAGGCAGGAGAATCACTTCAACCCAGGAGGCGGAGTTTGTAGTGAGCCAAGATCGTGCCACTGCACTCCAGCCTGGGTGACAGATTGAGACTCTGTCTCAAAAAAAAAAAAATAATAAACCATCATTTTCAAAAAGCTTTCACTAAGAATCTCTACATACATCATTACATGTGAAAAGTGAGAGGAAACAGATATGTAAAGTTAAACAATGTTTCAAATACTAAGCATTTTATAAGATAACCACATAAATACACAAAATAACTTTTTATAGAGTGGTTTTTGTTTTCATATAAGCCTGGAAGGAAGGAATGATTATATTTAAAAATCTCATTAACCAAGAGTTAACTCAGGCATGCTGCTCCAAGTAATTTCTTACCCTTCTATAATCTTAAAGTTTCTCTAGATAGATAAATAAACCACTATCATTAAGCAGCAAGTGCAGAAAAGAGCAGCTAACATTTTCCCTACAAACTACAGAAATAGTAATTAACAACTTTAACAAGACTATGCTAATTCAGTTTTAATCCTCTAGCTCTGAGAAGATTAACAATCTATACAGGTTAGATTTCCCAGTGGGTGTTGGTTACTAGAGAACTCATTAGAGTATCTAAAATGCCAGTTTCTGGACCTCTCTGATTAATCTCTGATTAAATTCTAAATAACACCACTTTTATTAGGCAACGAGTCAGCCTGCATAAATTCATGTAGCCAAAATTATGCATATATTCTGAAAATGGATATAATCAAAAATGAGAAAAGAGTGCTGGTAATACGAAGATTGGAAATGTTAGAATCAAGTCTTTAGTGAAAATTAAGATGCTGAGTTTAAGTATTTTAAAGAAGTTTAAGAAATGTTTTGGCAAAGGGCAGGAGACTGGTTGACAAGAGTTTAGTACATAAAGGCCAATATGAAAGTAATCCACAAATACAGAGGACCATGGAAGTTGAGTTAGTCTGCCTAAAATAGAGTTGTTTCACAGGATAATGCCAACTGGTAGCCGCCCTTGAAGCACACACAAAAATATGATTAAGTACATTTCATGAAAGGAACTGAAACCCAGGAAAATAACTGAATCACTTCTAGACAGACAGCGATTCCTGATTATCCCAAATACCCAAAGATTTCTAAAGTTACTCATCAAGGCTGATAAATCAACAGTGAAGAACATTATTCTCTTTCAAAGGCCACAACTGGCATCATCACTGTCCTTCCTTATCCCATCACAAATTCTACCAACTTGGGGTAAGACAAATTTCAAATGAAATCTAAAACTATATTATGCTTTTAGGCTTTTTGTTTCTCTCTCTTTCTCTCTCTCTCTCTCTCTCTCTCTCTCTCTCTGTGTGTGTGTGTGTGTGTGTGTGTGTGTGTGTGTGTATGTGTGCGTGCGCACATGATTTTTTTTCTTTTGGCTTGTTAATTTAAATAAAAGTTTTCAGTGAACTTGCTTTGAAAACAATTCTTTTGAACACCAACAACAAAAACCCTTCAGTACCTATTGCTCATGTAGAAGCTTTTGGTCAATTTCCAATTAACCAGTCATCATAATCAACTAATACTCTCTAAATTCCCCTTCTAAAACAAACTGACAAGGATGCTTATTAGGCTACTGTTTCAACACTCCACTGTGTGCCAACCAAAAGCAACCTGGTTTATTCCCTTACTGTTTACACAAGTTGTTCTTGAAACTGTGGAATTTGATTATATTATCTAAACTAACAAAATAAGAGTGTGAAGAGTTGTTTCTATTAAAAATCCCCCCCAAAAAATGTTAAATGTTTGACACAATTTAAGATGATTTACTTTAAAAAAAAAAAAAAAAGAATGCTATTAAATTGAGTACGGGTGAAACTACCATAAAATATTTGGGAGAAATGGGTTGGGCGCGGTGGCTCACACCTATAATCCCAGCTTTGGGAGGTCGAGGTGGGCGGATCACAAGGTCAAGAGATCAAGACCATCCTGGCCAACATGGTGAATCCTTGTCTCTACTAAAAATACAAAAATTGGCTGGGTGTGGTGGTGTATGCCTGTGGTCTCAGCTGCTCAGGAAGCTGAGGCAGGAGAATTGCTTGAAACCGGGAGGCAGAGGTTGTAGTGAGCCGAGATCGTACCACTGCACCTCAGCCTGGTGACAGACCAAAACACCATTTCAAAAAAAAAAAAAAAAAAGATTTGGGAGAAATAAAATATTAAGACTTGACTCACAGATTATAAATGTCTTTAAGATCTCCTTCCATTAAAAAAAATTAAAACTCAAAATCATAAATGATACAATATGGGTATAGTTTTATGCATGAAAAGCTGATGCAGAGTATCAATCCATAGATTCATGCACAAAGAAAATGCCTTGGCTCTAGATCAGTGTTTCTCAACCCCAGTACTACGGACATTTTGGATAGAGAACTCTCTGTTAGGAGGGGGGATTTGGCCTGTGAACTGAAGGACGTTCAGCAGCATCCCTGGCTTCTCTATCACCCACCACATGGCAGCAGCACCCCCACTCAAGCAGTGGCAATCAAAAATGTCTCCCAACATTGCGATATGTCCCTGGAGGGTAAAATCACCAGGTGGGAACCACCGCCCTGTACCAAATAACTAACAAATAACTATAATAACTTTAATCAAATAACTATATATTTTGATTAAAGTCAAATGTTTAAGTAATCAGTTTTTAATACTTTTTACTACAGCCAACTTTTTAAAGTCAATTGATCAACTCCTAGTTCAAGTTAAGTCATTTAAGATGTCTTTTGTATACGCAACAGGAAGAAAGACAAAAAATAATCTTTCCCCTGATCAAGTGCCAAATGAGGTATCTTTACACATGATGATAGTCCCATCTCATCCATACCTTTTGCTGAGATCAAGACAGAAGCAAAGGACTACTGAGTCAGGTGGAACAAGGAAAAGAGAAAGAAAAAGCAGCAAAGGTTTAAAAAAAAAACGGACATAAGAAACAATTCTCACATGGTTAGAATAGTAGCACCAGGAGAAAGCTTATTACCTCTTGCCTACTTAGTCCCATTCACAGCAATGTTTACCACAGGCCAATCTAACACCAACAAGAGGTTCCTACTAAAATTACTCACCACGGCTGATAAATCAAGAGTGAAGAGCATTACTCTCTTTCAAAGGCCACAAGTGGCATGATCACTGTCCTCCCTGATCCCCTCACAAATGCTACCAACTTCAGGTAAGACAACTGAAATTTAAAACTAGATTATGCTTTTAGGCTTTTTGTTTGTTTTTGCTTCTCTCTTTCTCTCTCTCTCTCTCTCTCTCTCTCTCTCTCTCTCTCTCTGTGTGTGTGTGTGTGTGTGTGTGTGTAAGAAAGCTTAAATGACTAGTGGGTAAATGGTTAAATTATACTTTATTTGTTTACTTTTTTTTAAATGAGGTATGTCTTTATGTGGTGACACAATTACATATTGTTAAAGAAAGACATGTAAGTGGTAGTATGACGCCTTGTAGAGGAGAGAATACACTTGTACATGCAAAGTAAAATACTTGAAAACAAAGCAAATTATTATTTATCTTTTGGTACAGCACACTGCATTTTCCATAACTGCCACAACAATATTCCATCATACAGGCTCTTTGAGAATGTTGCTACTCCTCCCATCAAAAGGTGGAGTCTCTGTACCCTGCTCTTCAACATGGGCAAGCCTGCATGACTGCCTTCAAGAGCAGAATGCTGTGGAAGTTTCCAAGGATAGGTCACAAAAAACAATAAGCCTGAGTTCCTTTTTTTCGGACACCTGCCACTGGAGCCCTGAGGCACTATGAGAGAAGTCTGGCTACCCTGAAGCCACTATACTGGAGAGACCACACAGAGACAGAGAGATGCCTAAGAAGACATTATGTTCTCCCCAGTGGAGCAGTACGCACATAAGTAAGCTAGCTCAGATGACTGAAATTACTGAGACAAGCATATCTCACGTGCAGTACTGAGATTTGTGTCTCATGGTTGAGTCCTCTTTCTGATTCTATCAAAACCAAACTGTGAACTTCCTAAAGGGCAGGCCTACATCTCACTCACTGTTGGTTAAATAAGTGGGAGTTAATAAATGAACTGTGAAAATGAAAGGAGGATGGGAAAGAACGTCATTTCTCTGATCCAGTACCCTGAGTACTAGATAGATTGCTGTGTCTAAGTTCCTAACAAGTATTTTTTGCTGTAGAATGCTGGTACCAGTGACAGGGGTATCAGAAATTTCAGGTTCACTATCTTCTGAGGATACATTCAGTCCCCTCACCCCTGCCCCACTACCAGGGGCAAGTCAGTAGAAAATTCAAGGATCTTACACTTCAACTAGGTATTCAATTCACATACATGAAAACTAAACTTTTTTTTTTTAAACGGAGTCTCACTCTGTCACCAAGCTGGAGTGCAGTGGCACGATCTCAGCTACTGCAACCTCCGTCTCCCAGGTTCAAGTGATTCTCCTGCCTCAGTTTCCTGAGTCGCTGGGACTACAGGCACGCGCCACCATGCTCGGTTAATTTTTGTATTTTTAGTAGAGACTGGGTTTCACCACATTGGCCAGGATGGTCTTGATCTCTTGATCTTGTGATCTGCCCACCTCAGCCTCCCAAAGTGCTAGGATTGCAGGGGTGAGCCACCGCACCCAGCCTGAAAACTATTTAAAATGTCACATACCTTACAAGTAAATACAAAAAGTTACAATAATGATTGAGTATGTAAATATGGCTTATATGTGGAGTAAATGACTAGACTAAGTGTGTCAAGGTTCACTGGGACACATCTCTTGAGACAGAAGGATTTAACTGGGTTTTAAGTATAAGGTTTTAACTAGTAATATAAGGATATACAAACATATTAAGTGGGTAGGGTAGCAAATATCAAGAAACAAAGGCTGAAAACATACAGCAGGAGGAAATGCGATTTACTTGAATGCAATACAGAAAACACCTTCTGGAATAAGAAAATAAGACATGGAAAAGGGAAGAAAGAAAATGTTAGCAAACTATTAAAAAGCATAGGGACTAAAAGTTGGCATATAGCACAATTTGAACTAACATATAGTAACCTCTTGAATGACTTGGATGAAAATTATTCTAAGAGTGCTATGCGCCATGGAATAGAGAAGGGAAGTGGCAGGAAGGCCAGTTTCACTGCTGCAATCACCTCAACAACAAGTAATAAGGATGGCAACTATAGACAACAAAGGAAGAGAATAATCTAAGAGATGTTATGCAGTGGAAGAATCAGCAGATCACTGACAAATTAGATGAGAGAAGGAGGGAGGGAAGTACAAAAAAAAAGTACTAAAGGGAGATTTAAAGCCTTTAAGTCTAGGAACTTCATGACCAGAGGTAATTTTAACAAGAGTGAAAAGAATGATGGAAGGAAGACTTGTATGGAAAAAATTTTAAGGGGAAATAGATATTTATATCAAATACAGCTAAGAGCTACAAAAGGAAAACTGAGAAGAAAATAAATACACAAAGAAAAAATAAATTAGCCAGAAAGGGATTATTTGCAACATATGAGAATTCTAAAGATTAAGGAAGGGATTAAGTGTTACCTTGCAAAGGAACAGGACAACTAATAATAAGATAAGGTGTAACAACCACCACTCTAAGTGCTTTGCAAATGTTGTCTCATATACTCACAAGAATCCTATTATTTAGATGGATAAATACTATTATTTATTTATGACTAGCTTACAGATGAAGCACAAAGAGGTGTGCACAAAATTACAGGGCTAAGTAGTGGAGATCAGATCTGCACCTTGACAATATGGCTCCAAAGTTCATGTTTCCAGCCAGCTCAATATTTTAAGAGTAATTAAGATTCCAAAAAGAATTATTTCAGACCTTTAAAAAAGGTGAGAAATTAATTTGTGAGGGCAAAGGTTCAAGAGATGGCTGATACTCCAAAGTACATAAGG
>PVKV010008902.1:29449-84780 GCA_004027835.1 Alouatta palliata
AAAAAAAAAAAAAAAAAAAAAAAAAAAAAAAAAAAAAAAAAAAAAAAAAAAAAAAAAAAAAAAAAAAAAAAAAAAAAAAAAAAAAAAAAAAAAAAAAAAAAAAAAAAAAAAAAAAAAAAAAAAAAAAAAAAAAAAAAAAAAAAAAAAAAAAAAAAAAAAAAAAAAAAAAAAAAAAAAAAAAAAAAAAAAAAAAAACCCTGCTTAGTATAGCCAGAAAATTAGAATAAAGGAGAACTTATTGACAAAAGGTAGAAATTAAAAAAAAAATTGTCTTTTTAAGAGTTCATATATAAAAATAAAAAGTTTAAGAAAATGAGCTGATCTATAACCATAAAAAACTAGATGTTTAGGCCATAATACTATTAAGTACAACATCTAGAAAAATAATCATACTTACCCAAAACATATCCCATGTCACAATTTACTGACAGAAGCAATTAGAGAGGATGGATATAGTGTTTAATACAAGGCAGGCACATATCAAGAAAGAAACACACCCAATTATAAAAAGATATTTGAGACATTCACAGAACAAAGCTTCTAAGTAGATATTATGCCATCTATGCATTTTCCAAGCATTCTAAGGACCATATCAATTAGAATTACCTGTTATGCTTATGAAGGGTATATATTCCTGGGCCCATCTCAAATTTTAGGAATCTGGGGGTAGAGCTGAGGAAACTAAATTTTAATACTTTTTCCAGGCAATCCTTCAGCACAAAAGTTGAGATCACTGCCTCCTTCTGTTGCAGCCTAAGTGCTTAGAACTCTATCACTCCCCAGCTATTTATCTCCTATGGCTTTGTAATCTGACTCCAGTCTTCTAGGTTCCTCAGTTGCCTATCCTTGACTTGTACTTACTTCTAAAAATTTTGGCCCTGGTTTGGTAATAAAATTAAGACCTGGCTTTGGAACTTTTAGTTCTGAAGTCCATATAAACGCCAATATTGACAAAGGAATAAAAAGCTACAGTTCCTTTCCCTGAAATCATGGAGTTTTTGTTACATATCACATATGGTGTTGACCAGACCCTGGATTGACCCAATATGTCAATTCTTTTGTTGCCAGATTTGTGAAGAGCAAGATGCTCACTACTCAAGACCCAACTATTTGAATTTCTACTTATTGCCCCTAAAGTAAGAAGGCACAAATTATCTTGTCAGAGATGAGCGACATTTGCTAAGAGAACAGCTGTCTCTATACAGATAGAGGGTGCCTATGAGAATGCTCCAGTTCCTACAATAGTGATGAAATGACTTCTTCTAAGCTACCTCTAGATCTCAACGATGGGACAAAAGAATGTCTACTTGATATGATTAAGAACTTCTTTATTCAATAACGGATAGTCTTTGATAGCAGCAATGAGGGTCCTGATACAATGGTTTCTAGATACTTTCATGCTTTAGTAGGTCAGTGATCCAAACTGTAGAAATAGGACATTCATATCTCCAGTGCTACCTCTCATTCTCCTTCCTTAATCCTAGCTAGTTCTTATAGTCCTACTTTGTCATCTTTCTGGTTTGCTTAAGTGACTAGAATAAAAAGCCAATGCTAAATTATAGGAGTCTTTTGCTATCCAGCAAACTTTTGATCCTTGCAGAAAAGGATTAAATCCAACTCATCTTTGTATCCCACAAAGTACCTCATCATGCACTGTTAGACCTGACATGTTTAACTGAGTGCCCTGTTCAACCCCAACAAGAGAACTCTCTTGATATACAGCATCCAAAAGCTTAAGCCTTATATAAAAGGTGCTTTCCACCCCATCTCCCACCAAGGTCATGGGATACGGATAGACATCTAAGTCATGGTGGTCATGCAATGCATTCAGATTTCTCTTGCCAACTGAACTAAAAGAAACACACTGCCACCACTAACAGGTAAACTTTAGTTGAAAGAACAGTTCAAGTCAGCCCCATGGTAAATCAAATCCACTTACCAGAGTTTCAGAGAAGCAGAGACTATGAAAAACTGGGGCAAGGCAAACAGAACTGGAAGGGAGAAGTGAGGAGATGAAGCAGACATGAAAGGAGAAGCTGAGACAAGAAACCATTTATTAGCAGAATGACAGCTTGAGAGACTATCTTCTCAGATTCCTAACGGTTCTCCCATTCACACAACGTCTTGTTACTCTTCATCAACCCAAAACGGCTGAATCCCTACAACAGCCTGTCCTTGAAGACAAATGATCCCTAATTAAAGCATTATTTTTTAGAATGTACACCAAGACAAATAAAAAGCTAGACACATTAAATCCAAGGAGAAAAAGAATCACTCTATCATGAAGAAACTGAAATCACAGGTAGTCAAAAAGCTCTGTAAATATGAATCGTATTTATTAGGAAGTACCATTAATATTTATCATATTCCTGCTAATGAAACAAATTAAACTTTAATTGGTCTTTTATTAAATGGAAATTATCACAGTGTTGACAAATGAAAAATTGTCTCAAACCCAGAGAAGACAAAAATCACGTGACCTACCTCTATTTGTTAATATATTTGAAAATATTTTTTAGCCTGTTTAAAGCAGACTTCTGTTGTCTGTAATAAATGGTAGTATATTGGATTAACAGTCTCATCTTTTAAGACAGGCTTTATAATCATACGGCTGATTAAGGGGCAGCAAAGTATAACCTTCCCTGTAACTATCCTTTCACTTGTACCTAACACAAATAATAACTATAACCTCCCCTTTTATTCTGTAAAGATCCTTTCTCTGAAAATCATCTTTGAACTAACTTCCTCTGAAACTAGTTCCCTTGCAGCAAGTCCAAAATAAAATTACGACATATGCTCACAATCAATTAATCTGACAAGTTTGTATTTACGCTGTCAAAACCAAACTAATGCAAAATAGCTGTAATTTTGGTTATCTCACACAGATTCTAACATGTTCTCTCTGGCAAAACACATAACACGTAAGCCTTGAATTCCTTTAAATCTTACATACTTTATTTGTGGAAAATTTCAATGTTATTGCTAATTTTTACTAGAAAAATTTAATGGGTATTAATATTATAATTCCTCATTTAAAAAAAAACTAGCCAATATTTAGATTCTTATAACAAAAACATTGGTATGTTTGCAATGTCAGGTTCATCTAAAAATCAAACTTTTAAAAGAAAGTTCAATTGGAATTTTTCATAGAAACTTTCAGGATGTGTCAATGCAACATTTAATGACAGAGATACATGCTGAGAAATGCATCATTAGGCAATTTTGTTGTGCGAACACCACAGACTGTACTTACACAAGCCTAGGTGGTATAGCCTATTGCTCCTAGGCTACAAACCTGTACAGCATGTTACTGTATTAAACACTGTAGGCAACTGTAACACACTGGAAAATACCTGTGTTTCTACACCTTGAAAAAGTACAGCTAAAATATGATATAATCTTATGGGACCACTGTCATATATTCAGTCCGTTGTTGACCAAAACATCATTATATACTATATGACTATATTACATACGGCAAAAGAGTGAAATTACTGATCCAATAATTGGTATCTTTCTCCTTAGCTGTATTGACAAAACAACAGAACTTATAAAGAAGAAGGGAATCATTCAATCTCTATAGTAACAGTTCGGTACCATGATTTGGTGGTTGTTACGCCATCTACACACCTGTGATAAAATGGCACAGAACTATACACACACATTGTACTGATGTCAGCTTCCTGGTTTTAACATTGTATTAAAATTACGTAGGATGTAACGAATAGGTGAAACTGGGTAAAAGGTACAGTGCCCTCTCTACCATTTTTGCAGCTTTCTGTAAACTATAATATGCCAAAAGCATCCTAAGGACTTGCCAGCACTCAGGGGCTCACAATAACTCTATGAAGTAGGTACTATATTTGTCCCCAGTCTATAGATGGGGAAGCTGAGGTACAGACATTTTAAATGATTTGCCCAAAGTCACATAGCTAGTAACTGGCAAAGCCAGGATTTGAACACAGGTGGAATGACTCTGAAGTCTCTATCCATGTGAAAGTCTGAGGAGCCGCTAAGGTCTGAGGAGACTACAAAGCATGGCTGACAATCAAATTCACGTTTTATTTTGTCAAGACACTCCAAGCAGGAGTGTAGAATGACTAATGAAAAAAACTTCAAACAAGATTAGTTAAGAGGCTGATGTAATAAGCCAGAAATGATCAGGGCCTGAAATAAGAGAACAGCAGTAGAAAAAAACGTATACAAAATATGAAACCAATTTGATCTCACAACTGGATGAAGAGTGAGAACTTCATTCAGTTTCAAGGCTTGACCGACTATACCCAAGACAAGACCTTCATATTTTAACAATACTATTATATTATCAAAATCTTTTTTTTTGAGACTGAGTCTTGCTGTGTTGCCCAGGCTGTAGTACAGTGGCACAATCTCAACTCATTGAAACGTCCGCCTGCTAGGTTCAAGAAATTCTCCTGTCTCAGCCTCTGGAGTAGCTGGATTACAGGTGCTTACCACCACGCCTGACTAATTTTTGTATTTTTGGTAGAGACAAGGATTCGCCATGTTGGCCAGGTTGGTCTTGAACGCCTGACCTCAGGTGATCCGCCGGCTTCCACCTCCCCCAAACTGCTGGGATTGCAGGTGTTAGCCACCATACCGGGTCTACATTATCAAAAGCTTAAAGCAGATGAGCTCAGTCTTAAATCATCCCCATTTCAGCAGGACCCACATTTCACTTTCTCGCTATAAAAATTGTGACTAGATATAAATTAAAGTTACTGCCACTTGGCAACTCCACACTATTTAATATATACACATCAATGAGAGCTACTAATGTTTTCAGTATACCGCATGTGGACCATCACTGGATATAAGATAAAGAAGCAGCCAGAGAGAATATATATTCAGTATGTGGAATTTAGTCAACATTTTTTTTCACAATCCACACTCTAAATTTAAGGAAAACCTAAGTGCTCTTTGGGTGGATTAGAATCTTTTCACCACCTAACAGGAAGGAGTCTAGTGCCACCCATTTTAAGGGTAAAAAATAAAATAAAATAATGGATCACTTCAAAGCTGAAATCAGACTATTGTTACTTTTTTTTTTTTTTTTTTGGCAAACGTTAAAAAAACACTATAGCCTAATAATCTGTCAAATACTGCATTAAGATTATAATATCCACTGGAAAAACTTACTGTAACTTCAACCTTATTATCACTGTGAGGGTAAAAACCATGCTAAAGCCAGGGTACTTCCAGGAGCTAAATGCTCTTGGAAAGTTTCCAAGACAACGTTATAGTAAATTTCCAACTTGTTTCATCTAAGGTCAAGGAAAACAAATTATCTAAAGCACTGGATTATGTTTGAAAACACTGTAACTAAAAGTTTTACATCAAATAATTCCTTGGAAACATCTTTACTCTGCACCTATGATGGGACCTAAATCCAGTATGGGCAATCTAGGGGAATAGCTGCACCTAGGAATCCATGCTATATATTTCTTAATAGTATTTTGAGAAAATTTTCAATATTGATGTATTATATTCTGAGAGAAGTATATTTTGACAAAATCTGTTAAAATAATGTTTTGGAATGATACTGAAAATCTCCATAGCTTCTATAATGTGGACAACATGTGCTGGTTACTCTTTGGTTTCTAGCTTAAAACTTCAAAGTCTCCTGCTATTTGTGGCTCAGATTCTTTTTTACAGGAGGCATGTCTGATAGATACACACCAATTTCATAAACACGCAAACATAAAGGTATTTTACGTGTTTGAGTGCATGTGTGGGTGTACATATATGACACTCCAGACAAGCCATGATTTTGACTCACAACAATATTTTAATAAATAACAGTTCTACTAAAGTGAGAAGTAAAGAAAAATCTAGCCAAAGAATAGCAAAATGAGCTGCAAAATTAATTCCAGAAGCTAAAAAACCAAATAAAGCAGGTTCACAAAACAAAACCAATACATTTTCATGAACACTATTTGGGTTTATCTATAAATGTTCAAGTATTTAAAAAGTTGAGTGGTATGCCAACTTTCACTTATAACAACATTCTACCTAAATACCTAATTCCCAAGATAAATAATTCGTTTAAAGAGCTATATACAAAAATAAGAGAAGCAAGAGCTACAATGAAATGAACAGAAGCAATGACATGGTGGTTATCTGAAACACTAAATGTGGGATGTACAGAATATAGTATACAGGAGACTCAAAATGCACAAATTAAGCCTAAATAATCCCAATGTACTCAGTATCTATGAAACAAGCAATACAATTCCAATCAACACTTGATACAAAAATTGCCATAAGCTGGTTGCTTCTATTTTTAAACAATGTAACAATGAGAGATTTGTTGCCACATATTTTGTAACTTACCAACACTAAGCTATTAAGTTTCTATTAGCCATGTTTTAACAAAGGATTTGGGCCAGAAGACTGCAATCTGTTCATACAGCAGTGAAAACGAAGCCTCACTAAAGGCATTCAATATCCAGCTAAGGGCTCCTTTCCTTGATACATACTTGTGACCACAAATAGCGTTCACTATATGCAGTACACTGAACTAGCAACAGATTACTTAAAAGCAGTTTAGATTTTCAACTTCCCATAATACAGGCAACATCTTTAGAAGCAATCACATTAAAACAAATGTATCTTTCACAGTTACAGGATGAAATTTTAAGATGGACAAGTACCAGTGCCCCGGTTTTCTACTTTTTTTGTAAACCATATGACTCCCACATGCTGAGAATGTTTTATGTTTTAACCTGCAGTAAAGGCTTTACATCATTTTAATGCCCAGTGCTTAAAATGCAACAGAATCACCCACAACGAATGCTAGGAATATATTTGGTTTACATGTAATGATTCTGATCCTGCTCGTAGCCAGAAAAAAAGTTTAATGAATGCTTTTCCCAGTAAATAGCTTTGCATTTTCATAGACAAAACAAAAAAAAATTTTGAGGTAAAGATAGGTGGAAGAGAAAATGCTCATGTCTTGCCAATTCCAAATATTAACAAATATGCTGGTTTCTTATTTCTAAAATAATTATTAAATTTTTTTAAACTCTATGACTATTATAATGTTTCAGAAAAATAAAACAAAACACTCCGTTAAGTAGTTACATAGGATTTTTCTCCAGCTTTTGCAAAGTAATGTTTCAAGTTAAGATACAAGCTTAAAACAACAAATGATTCTGAAAATCCTGGTCTATCACAAACTAAAGGCTTAGTTTTGAATCAACATATTGTATATTCTACATCTGAGATTTAGAAACCACGTTTTTTTTTTTCCTAGCCAGGTCAACTGAAATATATACATGCTTCCTCACTCTTACAGTCCCCCTTATCTGTGTGAATGACCAACAGCAAAAAGTTCAAATCAATCGTTATAAAACATACCACAAAATTACACAGTCTATTTATGTGGTTTTCAATTATCATAAAATCTGAAGGTACCTTACTAATGATACGTGGCAGATTCAAGAATTGGTAAGTTTGGGGAATATATTCAATTCTCGACAGTCTAAATAGAAATTATGCCAATTTCTTTATTTTAAAAATCCATTACACGAAAAAAAAAAAACCGTCACATAAAAAGGGTTACTGAAGAATTTATAAGGAAGTACAAAATATGTGATCTTATATTCTCCTAGTATGTTATTAAAAACTGTGAGAAATAAGAGATGTGGCAATACTTTCTTTTTCACTCTAATTGGAATTTGAAAAAAATTTAGAATTCAAATTTCCCAACTTTGACTTAGAAACATAATTCAACTAGATCAAGCAACTTAGTTGTACAATTTAAAAATAAGTTTAATGCAAAGCACTGCAATCCTGATGTGATAATTACCTGCGGCATAAATGCAAAATAACAAATGCATTTAATGATGCATTTTATGGTAAAACCACAAAAAGCACAATCACATTAGCACAAACTAAATAAAAAGGCACAGGCGGTATTATGTTCACCAGAAAGAGAAATGAGGTACTATGCCAAGAAAGAAAGGAAGGACTAAATGAAGGGAAAAAGGAAGGAAGGAGGGAGGGAGGGAGGGAAGGAAGGAAGAAAGAGGGAAGGAAAAAAGGAAGGAAGGAAGAGGGAAGGCTTCTATACCTGCAGGATCCCAGAGAAATGAACTAGTCACATCATTCTACCCTATATGATACATGGGTGGGTTTTTTTTTTTCTTTTAAGCTTCAGGGTAAATAAAAATAGTAATTGCTTTATACTGTTCAACTTTACATAGTGGTATCTTTAATGCCAACTGCATTCTTCCCTTCACTCACCCAACGCTTCTTCACTGTTCCATTCCACCAGCTTTCAGGCAAATGCAAGACAGAACAGGGTGGAGTAGAAGAAAAATACAAGCCCTTTCAGCACACCCCCCCCCGCCCCGCAAATAATTTCCAACAGTTCTTCCTAGTACAAAAATGAGTCGCCCTATCTCAAGATACACAACAGACATTCTGTCCCTTTAGTAGACACACACACACGCGTACACAACGCAGCACTCCCGACTCCCACCCCAGGCCCCCCGAATCTTCAACAATTATTCATCTATTTCACACGAAGACAAGATACCTCTACCTACTGTTTCGGGGTGAAGGTGGGTGGAGGACGCCTTTCAAAGTAGCCCCAATAGTGTAACCAAAACACGGTTCCGGAATAAAATATTAAGAAACACTTTTCCTTTCCCACCTATCTACCGACTTGAGGGTGCAAAAATCCATCTCCACATCACACCAATGCTACAGTTTTCGTGGCTGGAGTTTGGGGTGGAGATTCGTCCAGGGGAGGGGACGGAGGCGGGTATCGGAGTGTGAGCGGGCGACGGGACACAAGAGAGTTGCTGAGCCCGTCTTCCCCGCACCACGTCGCCAGCCCAAACGCCCAGCACCAGGACCTCACGCCCGCCCCTTAGCCCAGGCCCAGAGCGAGCGAGTCCGCGCTGTCTAACTTCTCACCTACAGACACCGCTGCAAGACGAGCAGAGCACACAAGTACACGTCACACAGTTTAAAACATACTTACCCGAAACAAACCAACACACCTGCAAATCACCTCACAGTTTCCCGAACTCCACACCGGAGACCCCATCTCCAGGATTCAAACCTTCCGCTCATAGTGGAGGAAACCAGGAGGAAAGACTTGGGGGGCAGTCGACGCCTTTCCAGGACCGGCCCCCACGAACTGCCCCACCCCACAGCCCGCGTCCGGGTCACCCGCTCGGAAGCCCCCTGCTTCCTCCCTCCTCTCAATCCGGCCGCTTACAAGACCTATCCCCAGCGTCCGCTCACTTCCTCCCCAAAACCCCTTCAAAAAAAAAATTGTTTTAAGTGAAGAGAAAGAAGTGAAGAAAGAGACTTGAGGTAGTCCGGCTTCCAAGCCGCTCGACTCACCTCAAAATCCTCGCTGAGTTCTCTCCGCCAGGCACAGCCCCCTCCCCAATGTCCCAGTACGGAGGGCTGAGGTAGGGAGGAGGGAAAGCAGAAGGGGGAGGGGTGTCTTCCGCGTGGGGCGCCCGTCGGGAGGGGACTGGGGAGGGGTTGAGGCCGGCGCAGGAAGAGGAGAAGGGGGAGGGGAGGCCCCTATCTCCCAGTCTCACCCTGAAAACCTCCCTTGTCTCAATCACATCAGACTGACTGTCTTTGTCTGGCTGACAACCGCCATATTGATATCAACAGCCCCGCTCCCACCTGCTGCCGCCGCGCATTCCTGGAAGTTGTAGTTCCTGCCTTCCCTCAGTAAAAGCGCGGAGCATGGCGCCTAGAGGACTCAGAGAACTACAACTCCCGGCAAGGCCCGCGCCTATCCGCCTTCTCTTTGGGAGGAGGGGAAAAGGGAGTCGAAGCCGTCAGGACTACACATCCCAGAACACCGTGGGCCCCAGGCCCGTACGAGGGACATGATATCATGCTGGGGTGGAGAGGGAGGATGCATTGGCGGCGGGGATGAATTTCAGCTGACGGAAGGAGGAGTTCGGGGAGGAAAGAGAGGAAAAGGAAAGGCGACCACAGTTCCCATGATGCCTCGGAGAATACATTTCCCATGATTCCCCTGGAAAAGACGTGAGGATGAAAGACTGCAAGTCCCGCGATGCTCTAGGCGGGCAGGTGACGGAGATTGCACCGGAAGACGCTTCCAGGGTTTGAGGAGTTCAGTGACTGCTATTGAACCACCAAAAGTCCATTATGAAACTGGTGAGTCTTCGCTCCTAGGTCAGAGGACAAAGGTGATGCTATATCCTTTGGACCTCTTTTTTTCTACGTTGGGCAGGGAGTCGTCGCACAGGAGGGGTGGCAATTAGGGAGCTGAAAAGTGGAGTGGGCTAAGGAAAGCTGCTTTTTGTTGTTGAGAAGCGTTCAATTCCCCCTCCTGTCCCCCCCATCCCCGCCGGGCGGTCTTTTTACACTCATTGGTGGTTCCTTTTGTTCAGACAAGACGTTGGCTCTGTCACAGTCCTTCCCCTTTGAACTCTGTGGGCTCTGTTAACCAGGTTTGGACTTCCTGGCTCCCACGTGAATGTTATAATAGGCTGTTAACAACCCTTTTCCACTCGATTGGCACTTGAGTAGCCTGTCTTCCTACCGTTGTTGAGAGTTTGGCTGAATATAAGCAGAGAGTAAAAAACATTCGGCAGAGTCTAATCACTTATTAAATATCCTGTTATATGGACTCCTAACTGCCCTTGAAATTCAGAAGGACGAGGTCAGAGTGTGGAGGAGTTGAGTCTTTAACCCTACATGAGATTTAGATGGGCAGAGAAGTGTTACCGTATGCTATTCTAAGGCTGTAGGGACTGCATGAGCCAAGGCTGGATGAAGCCTGCCTGTATACCTGAAGTCTTAGCATCACACAGCTCAAGCACTTGGCTCATGGGAAGGCTTCTCAGACCTTTGATTTGAGCCATTTGACTCGTGCGCACAGGTCTAACTAATTTATTCCAACTCTATTCAATTAGTAATAGCACTGAGTAGAAAAGCAGATGTGAAATACTGTCTCAACCCTTTAAAACCCATAGTCGTGCAGCCAAGTTACTGTTAAGCTTTATTTGAGGCAGGAGAATCGCTTGAATCCGGGAGGCAGAGGTTGCAGTGAGCCAAGATCATGCCACTGCACTTCAGCCTGGCAACAGAGCGAGACTCCGTCTTAAAAAAAAAAAAAAAAAAAAAAAAAAAAAAGGTTTTCCTCCCCATTTGTATAATTATTTGAATATGCTTTTCCAAACCACACAGCCCACCTATCCTCATCTTGATAATCATTGTACTAAAGACATGTACTCTGCAAACCCAGCTGTTTTCTGAGAAGTCAGAAAAAGTATTAAAAGTGGATTCAGTTCTGAAATCCTCTCCATATAAAGCTATTTATATAAGGGGAAAGATGGTGGTCAGTAACCTTGAGAATAGCAATTTACCCCTGGATCAGTGTGGGATACATTTAAGAATGCAGAATTAAAAGTCACAGCAGTTTTCCTACAGAAGCATGTAACCTAAGAAGAAGACAGAAAAGTAAACCAAAGTTATTATTTATTTAGAGACAGGATCTGGCTCTGTGGCCTAGACTGGAGTGCAGTGGCATGATCTCAGCTCACTGCAGCCTCCACCTTTCAGGCTCAAGCCATCCTTTTGCCTCAGTTTTCCCACGTAGCTGGAAATACAGGCACGTACTGCAGCACCGTGCCAATTTTTTTGTAGAGACAGGGTTTCATCGTGTTGCCGAGGCTGGTCTCGAACTCCTGGGCTCAAGCTATCTGCCTGCCTTGGCTGCCCAAAGTGCTGGGAATACAGGCGTGAGCCACTGCACCTGACCCAAAATTATAATTCGCTGTGTTCATAGTAAAATAGAGGTGTGTTCAGGGTTTTGGGAATTGAGAGAAAAGAAGATTGGAGAGGTCAGGGGACAGCTTCCTGGAAAGGTGACTCTTGAACTGATAAGGATAAGTAAGCCAGGGCCTTCCGTGAAAAGAGGTCAGCTTATAGGAGCCTAAGAGCTTGATACCTTATTAACTAGTACACAAACCCTGTGTTCTCAGTAAAGAACAAATTATATTTGATGTGTTTGTGCTATAGCTGGCCTAGAGTTAGAACCTGAGCAACACCATTTTATAAAAGACAAAGCTATGTTTTAAATTAAGTTGTAACGGCTGCCCCACTCTCCTCACAATAACTGCTGCCCTTTGGCTTCTGTACATAAAACTGCTAGTTTGCTCTGCAAACTGTGTAAAGCTGTCTACCTTTCTTATCAGTAAATGCCAGAATTGTCAGCCTTTGTGACTAGAATAGCAGCCCAAGCTAATTCCATCCTGGCCCCTGTGCCTTGTAATAAGTAACTAAGATCTGTTATTTCCTCTACTGCCCAGAAGATGTGCAAACTAACGCTTATCTTGACTTCTGTAAGCCACTTAGGTAACAATCGAGGTGGCAAGACGTCCTCAAACCCTTGGAATGTCCGGAAACCCGCTCCCTCCTCCCTGTCCGGGAGATGATTTACAGAAACCCCTAAATGTGTGTGTCCCTTCACCCCCACCCCCGCCTCTCACCCTGACTCCCAAAGTGATTTTTACGGGTATAAAAGGTCTTAACACCCTCCATTCGGAGCCATGGGTTGGAGAGACGCGAGTCCTCTGTGGTCGCCGGCTTAATAAACCCTGCTATTTGGCATACTTTTGTCTTGGTGCTGGTCCCTTAATCTCGCCTCAAATATAACATGTTGAGTTTAAGAAAGCAGGGAAGTGTGAAATCGTTTTCCCATAACAACTCATTAGTGAGGGGATCAGAAAGCCAGGGTTTACATTACATATACTTTGCTCATAAAATCCTCCTGCTTAATTTATTTAGAAATACAAAACCAGGGAAAATAAAAAAGTAAAAGTGGAAAATTATTTTTTTTCCACTAAGAACCAAAGATGTCTCAGAGGAAAAGGAAGTATTCTATTGATCCTCATACTCCCTCTTTACTTTGCAACTATGTATTACATACTAAAACTTATTTGGTGGTTAATAGATAGATGTAATTGAGAATTCCCATCAACATACCAACAGCACTGTTGCTCAGTAAGTTAGTTTGGTGTGGCATGCCTCCCAAATGGTTACAGTAAGTCCTCTCATGGCCTGAAATTTTTAATTTTGTGTACTACTTCAGGAATATGTGACAGGCTGCGTTTTAAATTTACAATCATGAAACAAAAATACATTTTGTTAACTATTTTCTTGTTTTTGAGATTGACTTTCCAGAATAACCTTCCCACACATAATCTATGACCACCTCTTAGTGATTCTACTTACTAAATGACGCTCACTTAAATAGGTTCTGTTTCTCTCCAGTCCAACGAGAATAGTGTCTCTGTAATAGGCTCTTTTTGCTTAAAATTTAACAAGACCCCTTATCTGGTCTCCCTGCATTCAGTCTTAACCTTCATTCATTCTTTCCTTTGCATCCCAAAGTTGTTTTAAATTGCAGAGTTCCATCAAACCCTCTCACTATCTTTCTTTGCCCTTAGGATAACTTGTTAGGCTTAACTTGGTTGAATAAGTTCCATTGCCTGCCTCACTCTTTTATGCCGTGCTAATTTCTCCGTATGTTTCAGAACTCTAACACTTATTCAGGGCTTCCTTGAAGTAAGTACCCCTGTCATATGCTTGATGGTATACTTCCTATTTGTAGCACTTGTAATTATTGGCCTGTGTCTGTCCTCCCTCATGTAGACACTGTATTCCCTGAGCCTGCACATAGAGTGACCAGTGACCCTACTAAATGGTAATTCAGTAAATAATTTCTGAAGGCTGCCGGGCTCAGTGGCTCATGCCTGCAGTCCCAACACTTTGGGAGGCCGAGGTGGGTGGATCACGAGGTCAGGAGTTGGAGACCAGCCTAGCCAGTATGGTGAAACCCTGTCTCTACTAAAAATACAAAAAATTAGCCAGGCATGGTGGTAGGCGCCTGTAATCTCAGCTACTCGGGAGGCTAGGCAGGGGAATTGCTTGAATCTGGGAGGTGAAGCTTGTAGTGAGCCGAAACCCCACCACTGCACTCCAGCCTGGGCAACAGAGCGAGACTCCATCTCAACAAATAATAATGGTAATTTCTGAAGGCTTATCAAGGTCTATGAAAAAAGATTAAAGAGTGAATTTAAAAACATTACAATAAGCAGTAATCATTGAAGTAAAAAAGGAATGACTGCTACCTTTTAGAAAGCAATTATTGTGTGCCAGGCAATGTACTAAGTATTTGCTGTATAGTTTCCCATTTAATCCTTTGATTCGGGTGACAGTATTCCCATTTTACAGACAAAAAATGTGAGCTTCGGGGAGGTGAAGTAAGTGGCTCAAAATTAGCATAGATTAAAAATGATAGAGCCAAAATCTAAACCCAGGTCTCCCTGTTACTTGGTGAGGATAGGAAATCTAGCACCCTGCACCATGCCTAGATTTGTGCTTAAAAACAGAAGATAGCGTGCATACCGAAAATGTATTTAAGGTTATTTTAAAAATTAGCTTTAAATGCCAGTGTGGTTCAGTTAAGATCTTCAGGCCAGGTGCAGTGGTTCATGATTGTAATCCCAGCACTTTGGGAGGCACAGCCGGGCGGATGGCTTGAGGTCAGGAGCACTAGACCAGCGTGGGCAACATGGCAAAGCCTATCTTTACAAAAGGCAAAAATTTGCTGAGCGTGGTGGCAGGTGCTTGTGTTCCCAGCTACTTGGAGGGCTGAGGCAGGAGGATCACTTGCACCCAGGAGGTCAAGTCTGCAGTGAGCCATGATGGCACCACTGCATTCCAGCCTGGGTGACAAAGTGAGACCCTATGTCAAAAACAAAAGACCAAAAAAAATTTTTTTTAAGGTTATTGGCTAAAAAAAAGTTTTTTTTTTTTTTAAGTTTGGGGAACTTTCTTGATGAGCTAAAGGCCCCCATATCAGAGCATACCAATTTGTTGCTGAAGTTATTTTTTTTTTTAATATTCCAAATTTAGCTTCTGTGATACCGTTTATGATTCTCTAACTTTGCACATCATCTTCTCGGTGGCTTTTCATACACCCACATGAAAACAATGGATGTCATTATAATGTAATACTTGGATATCTCCTTCCTAGATACCACCTCAAAGGATTTTAATGGCCTTCTATATTTATAATATGCAGTATTCAGGCAGCTTTATTTAACTGAAGAAAATTCATTGGAATTTTCAATTAACCAGAATGATTTTAGAAAGCAGAGGAAAATTAGAAATGTATCTTTTAAATTAGCACATTTTAGAGCATGTTCTGTTATTTGTATAGATTGAGCCTGATTGGGTACCCTGATGGCCAGTTCAGCTGAGGATAGAAACTGGAATTCACAAAGTCCCTTTCCGAAAGACCATGGAACAAAAAATTCTGAGCACATTGACAGAAATTAAGTTTGAAACATCATGGCCAGGCATCCAGTCACTTAAACAGATAAAGAACCAAGCAAATAAAATAGTCGGAAGCAGTTCAAGAATGCAGCCTGTGTGTTGTACTTCCTACAGATAGTACCCGAGATGGAGAGAATCTTCTGGCTTATTCAGTCGGCAAAGATTTATTATTTAACCACAGTATACCCTTGGCATTCACAATTTTAACACTTTCCATTTTAACCATTACGTTTGACCCCTATGACATGGAATTATTTATAATTTTGCTGAGACACAAATTTGAATGTGACTTTAAGATTAATGATAATCCTTTGGGAGGGGCCTGAGTGCCTCAGAATCCATGGCGCTCTGCAGATACTGGCTTGTTAAAAGTCTTAAAGGAAGGTCATTTAAATGCTTGTTATACTGATTAAATTCGATAGAGGAAATTATATGCTGTAGTTGTATTTACAAATTTTAAAACTTGAGAAGGCCACGAAATACATTCTTCAGTAATCTTTGCTCCTTTGTTCAAAATGCTGTTTCATTTCTACTAGCTGAAACTTTTAACTTCCCATTTCTCCTGAGAAAACGGAGCAAAGAAATGAATTCACAGGCCGCTCCCAGTGGAAGGCAAGTAAAACACCAAGTGCAATTGTACATTATGTAGAAGATTGCTTGAAAGGGGCAAATCCTGCCCAAGGTCAGTTTAAGAAATCATTAGAAAGGGGCGTGGTTAATCCTCACCTTGGATGTGAGAGTGTTGGATTCTTCCTCCAATTTACATGGTTGTAGAATCCTGTTGGCTTCTAAGATTTTATGTGACGAACAGGAAATCTCTGGCTGTAAATTACAAGCCTTCAACATTTTACCGGTGCTTGATTCAACTACTGCAGTACCATTGTTAAAATGTCAACCTGACTTCACTGTCTTTTTCTGTGTTTTTCTTTGCTGGTTGATAAGAGTGCCCTCCTGTGTCTTTAGGATGTAATGTCATTTCAGGCATTTCAAAGGTCATATTTTATCACAACCTCAATAGGTTAGGTTTTTTCCTTTCATGATTTCCTCAAACTCTGAAAAGGTATGTGTGACATAAGGCTAAGTTATATACCTTGCTCAGGAATGCTCTATGATAAAGATGGATGTTTTACTCTTAGGCATTTCAGAGTCCAAAATTGTTATTCTGAAAATTAAATCCTTTGTACTTAGCAAAAAAATACACCAGGCCAACCACGGTGGCTTAAACCTGTAATCCCAGCACTTCAGGAAGCTGAGGAGGAGGATTACTAGAGCTCAGCAGTTCAAGACCAGCCTGGGCAACATAGTGAGACCCTATTGCTACAAAAAATTTAAAAATTAGCGAGGCCTGTGTCTTGTGCCAGTAGTCCTGTTACATTTGAGGCGAGATTAAGGGACCAGCACCAAGACAAAAGTATGCCAAATAGCAGTGTTTGTTAAGCCGGCGACCACGGAGGACTCGCGTCTCTCCAACCCGTGGCCCCAAATGGAGGGTGTTAAGACCTTTTATACCCGTAAGAATCACTTTGGGAGTCAGGGTGAGAGGCGGGGGTGGGGGTGAAGGGACACAGACATTTAGGGGTTTTCGTAAATCATCTCCCGGACAGAGAGGAGGGAGCGGGGCTCCGGACATTCCAAGGGTTTGAGGACATCTTGCCACGTCGATTGTTACCTAAGTGGCTTACAGAAGTCAAGATAAGCATTAATTTGCACATCTGGGCAGCAGTAGAAATACCAGATCTTAGTTACTTATTACAAGGCACTGGGGCCAGGATGGAATTAGCTTGGCCTGCTTTTCTAGTCACAAAGGCTGACAATTCTGGCAGTTACTGATAAGAAAGGTAAGCAGCTTTACCTAGTTTGCAGAGCAAACTAGCAGTTTTATGTACAGAAGCCAAAGGGCAGCAGTTATTGTGAAGAGAGTGGGACAGCCGTTACAACTTAATTTAAAACATAGCTTTGTTTTTTTTTTATAAAATGGTGTTGTTCAGGTTCTAACTCTAGGCCAGCTATAGCACAGTGCCAGCTACTCAGTAGGCTGAGGTGAGAGGTTTGCTTGAGCCCAGGGATTTGAGGTTACAACGAGCTGATTGTGCTACTGCACTGTAGCCTAAGTGACAGAGTGAGGCCCTGTCTCAAAAAAAAAAAAAAAAAGATACACTGATGGCAGACTTTTGGTAATAATAGTTGAATTGAAAAAGAAAATTTGGCTTACCTATGGTCAATCAGCAAAGCCAGACTGTTCTGATACAAGTACTACAGCATGACTCTTGCTGTAACCACAGTAGCACATTTGTTTTGTGACTTGTTTGCTCCGAGTACTCAAATCCCTCCAGCATTTGCTCTGATGCTCGGCAATATTTAGTTAATAGTTCGCCAGGGCTTAGGGTGCAGCCTGGCCACGGAGTCATTCCACATGGAAAATTCCCTCCTGGTGTGCTGAACACCAGCAGAGGTCCAGGCATAAACCACCCCTCGGATCTCCATCATTCATTTTTTACTCAACAGACCTTCTGAACACATCCTCTGTACCAGGCATTGCTCAGGATACTAAGCATGTTGCAGTGAATAAAACCGTTTTATTCCCAGCCTATGTGGAATGAAGCCTACTGGGTTTACTGTCCAGTTCAAACAGTGTTACATTGAATGTCCTGTTAGAAATACCGTTGGGCCCTGGCTCAAATATTTTTGTAATGTAATGGTCAAAAATGTGTTTAATTTCATCCAACAATATGCTTTCCGAACATTTTAACAGATAAGGTCAAATTGCTCACTAGTTTTTCATTGTACAGGTAGTATATGAGAATGCATTTTCCCCACCCTTGCCAACGATACTGTTTCTTTACTTTTACTATTTTTCTTCTGAATATAACTTTCTTCTTTGATCTATCCTCACATACTCTCAGTCTATATAGACTTCATTCATGTTTAGTAAATGTTCCTAGAGTAGTGGTTGCAGACGTGGGAAGATGTATCAGAAAGGGGGAACACATTTCTTCAGATAAAAATGTGATACCGTAAGAATCTTCAAAAGGAAGCTTGTGAAACGTCTATGGTGTTGCTTTGAAAATGCCAGTGCGTGGATGTCGGGATTAAGATGGTGGTACTGTGGGGTCAGGCAGATTGGAGAGGCACTGGGGAAGTGTGGGTAGACGGCAGAGGAAATCCCCCTCACTCCCTAGAAAAGGGACGGCCAGTCCCGTGAAGCCTGGAGTTGACACATCAGGCAGGGCTAAGAAAGCGGTAGATGCCGGAAATTTGTAGAGATTACAAGAAAATGCAAGAATAGGAACAGAAAGGACAGGAAGGGAAACAGAGAAGACCCTGCGAGAGAGAGGCCCTGGCTTGAAAACAGCAAGTTGCTCCAGTGATCAAGACTAATCAACTGTGTGATGGGACTTTACTGTGAGAAAAACAAGGCGTTTAAATTGCCCCTGATACCATACATTTGGAAGAAATGCCTTAAAGATTTAAAATGTTTAAATTTATTGAAAGCACAATTGAATGAACTTTAGCTCTCAAAGATAGGTAATCAGACAAATGATGTTCAAGAAAGCGATTCTTTAATAGGTATTGTAAAAGTAACACCTTTTTTGGCCTTAGGGTAGTTTATTTTTCATCACTTATGTTTATGAAGAGGTTGGGGAGGTAAATAATAAAATGTCTTGCATCTTCCATTTCTCAGATTTATGGTTTAACCAGAGTCTCTTTCTAAATATAATATTTCTACATTTTTCTGTGTCATTAAAATAAAGGCAAGCATAATTAGATGCGCTATCCTTATAAGTCTTCTTTCCTTAATTTTTTTTCAGCATGTGGAAATATGAGTAAAAAGCAGTAGTTTTAATCTGTAAATGATATTTTAATAGTTACCTTTTTTACATTGTTTAAACAGCTTCTTTGAAGTGTAATGTGTATACCATAAAATTCATACATATAAAACAAAATGCAGTGACTTTTAGTAAATTTCAGAGTTGCGCTGCAATCACCACGATCCAGATTTAGCACGTTTCTATCACTCCAAAAGATCTCCATTACTACCTCCAGGCCTAGGCAACCACGAATCTATTTAATTTCTGTCTTGGTACATTTGCCCTTTCTGGTCATTTCATGTAGATTAACTCATTGGATATGGGGTCTTTTGTGGCTAAGACATCTTCTTTCGTTAGTATAATGTTTCTGCAGTTTGTTCGTGTCATAGCATGTATCAGTTTTTTTCTTTTTTCTTGCTGAATAATATTCCCCTGTATGGGTACTCTGGATTTTGTTTATTCCTGCACCAGGTGATGGACAGTTAGATTGTTTCTGCTTTTTAGCAGTTATGACTGTGTGGACATAAGTTTTCGTTTGTAATTTCTCCATGTTTTCACTTCTTTTTCTTGCGTGATTATACTAGCTAGACCCTCCAGTACAGTGTTGAATAGATGTAGTGCAAGCAGGCATCCTTGATTTGTTCCCCATCTTAGGAAGAAAATACTGAGTTTTTCACTCCTAAATATGATAGGAACTGTAGGTTTTTCATAAATGCCCTTTATCAGGTTGAGGATATTCCTTTCTATCTGGTTTGTTGAGTGTTTTTATCATAAATGGGTCTTGGATTTTGTCAGATGCTTTTTCTTCATCTATCAAGGCAATCATGTGGTTTTGGTCTTTATATTAATATCATCTATTACTTTAATTGAGTTTTAAATGTTAAGCCAGACTTGCATTCCTGGGACAAATCCCACTTGGTCATGGTGTATAATCTTTTGTATATGTTGCTAGATTTGGTTTGCTAACATTTTGTTGAGGATTTTTGTGGATAGATTCATGAAGGGTATTGGTCTGTAGTTCTGCTGTGTTATCTGTGTTTGACTTTGATATCAGGTAATATTGTTCTCATAGAATGAGTTGAGAAATGTTTCTCCTTCCTCTGTACCTCCTCTATATTCTGCAAGAGTGTATGAAGAATTAGTATTATTCCCTCTTTAATTTTTTTTGTCACCCAGGCTGGAGTGCAGTAGGTGATCTCGGCTCACCACAACCTCCACCTCCTGGGCTCAAGCAATTCTCATGCCTCAGCCTCCAGAGTAGCTGGGACTACAGGCACCTGCCACCACATCTGACTAATTTTTGTATTTTTAGTAGAGATGGGGTTTTTCCATGTTGGTCAGGATGGTCTTGATCTCTTGACCTTGTGATCCACCTGCCTTGGCCTCCCACAGTGCTGGGATTATAGGCATGAGCCACCACGCCTGGCCTTTAAATGTTTGGTAGAATCTATTAGTTAAGCCATGTAGGGTGGACTTTTCTTTAGGGAAGGTTTTTAATTGACTCATTCAATTTCTTAACTTGCTATTGACGTCTTCAGATTTTCTATTTGTACATTACTTCTTTTTAAATTGTGGTAATACACACAAGTGGGTTAAATTTATCATGTAACCATTTTTAACTGAACAATTTCATGGCTTTCAGTACTTTCACGTTTTTTTCTTTCTTCTTTTTCTGTTTTCTTTCCTTCCTTTCCTTTCCTTTTCCTTTTCCATTTCCTTTTCCTTTTCCTTTTTTCTTCTTTCTGTGACAGAGGCTGGCTCTGTCACCCAAGCTGGAGTGCAGTGATGCTATCTCCTCTCACTGCAACCTCCGCCTCCCCGGCTCAAGCCATCTTTCCACCTCAGCCTCCGGAATAGCTGGGACTACAGGCATACGCCACCACACCCTCCAGCCTCTGACAAACCCCATTCCACTTTCCATCTTTATGAATTCAACTACTCTAGGTAGCTCATAGAAGTGGTATCATTCAGTATTTTCCTTTTGTGTCTGGCTTGTTTCACTTAACATAATGATTCATCCGTTTTGTAGCATGTGTCAAAATGCCCTTTCTTTTTAAAGCCAGTATTTCATTGCATATACCACAAACAATCTAGTGTTATTTTATTTATCCATTTACCGCTTCATGGACACTTAGGTTGCATCTGCTCTTTGGCTTTTGGCAGTAATGGGTGTACAAATACCTGTTCAAGTGCTTGCCTTCAGTTTTTGGGGGTATATAGCCAGAAGTGGAATCACTGGATGAGATCATATGGTAATATCTGTGTTTCACTTTTTGAGGAATTAACATATTGTTTTCCATAGTGGCTACACCTTCACTGTTTTATATTCCCACCTGCAGTACACAGAGATTCTGATTTCTCCATCATCTTGTCATTTTCTATTTTTTTATTATTGGTGTTTTGATTTTTTTAATAATGCCCATCATAACAGGTGTTAAGTGATATTTAGTGGTTTTAATTTGCATGTCCCTAATGATTAGTCATGTTGAGTATTTTTTTTTTTTTTTGTATATTTTTAGTTAGGTATTATGTGCACTTTTTTTTTTTTTTAGTAAACTATACAAGACGTTTTTTAAAAAAAAAACAGTGACATGCGAGGCACAGTGGCTGACATCTGTAATCCCATTACTTTGGGAGGCCAAGGTGGGAGAATCACTTGAGCCCACAAGTTTGAGTCCAGCCTGGGCAACGTATTGAGACCCTGTCTCTACCAAAAAAAAAAAAAATTAGGTGGGTGTGGTGGTGCACACCTGTGATCCCAGGTACTGAGGAGGCTGAGGTGGGAGGTTCACTTAAGCCCAGGTGGTCTAGGCTACAGTTAACAGTGATCACACCACTGCTCTCCATCCAGCCTGGGCAACAGAGTGAGACTGTCTCAAGAAAACAAACAGTAAAATAATTCTTTCCCACTCCTTATCCTCCTTCCCAGGAGCAATCTCAGTTATCAGTTTCCTTTGTATTTTTCAAAGATATTCTGTGGATTTTCATGCATGTATATAGTTTTCGTCCCTTTTTTTGTGTTTTTTTTTAAAGACGGAGTTTCACCATGTTGGTCAGGCTGGTCTTGAACCCCCGACTTCAGGTGATCCGCCCACCTTGGCCTCCAAAGTGCTTGGATTACAGGCGTGAGCCACCACGCCCGGCCCCTTTTTTTATTTTTTTACACAGTGAGAGATTATCCACGTTGGTTTGGCATATTAATTTTCCTTTTTTAACTTAGAAATGTGTCTTAAAGATTATTTCATGTAAATATCTAGAACTACCTCATTTTCTGAGACTGCATACCTTTACCTGATGAACAGCATCTGCGTTTAACAAGATTCCAGTTCGTTTTCAAGATACTTTTCTTCTGAACGGTGAAATATTTTCAATACTGCTCTCAAATATTTTTAGAAAATATTTCTAATGCTTTATATTTTCATTACCTGTAGGAAGAGTTTAGAATTGAGGGTATTTGCCTGAAAGATACAGTTCCACCACTTACACCCTCCCCAGCTATTTTAAAAATCATTCATGATTACTTCAAGTTTAGGGAATGGTTTTTGTTGCTGATTTAAAACATAATTTATGAAACTAGTGTCAATATATCTCAGAAATACATTCATACTGTTGGTAAAAGAAAAACCAGTTGCATAATGTTCTGTTGTTATACCGTGATTTATCTAACCAAACCCCTATCAATAGACATTAGTTGTTTCCAGTCTCTTGCAATTACAACTCACGTTTTACAGATTATCTCCTTTGTAAGCCTCTTAGGGAGTACATCTGTAGCATACATTTCTACTGGTGAAATTGATGGTTCAAAGGGTATATGCATTTTTTATTAAGGTTTATTGCAAAAATGCTCCCATAGAGATTTATCAAATTGCAATTGCCAGTAGCATATCCTAGTGCTTACCACTACAATGTAATGATCAAACTTGTTTTTTTCTCACTGAAAAGTGAAAAAATAATATGTCATTATATTTTAAATTTGATTTTTCTCACATTATGTATGTAATGTAGAGCATATTTTTATATAGTTATAAAAGGATTTGTATTTCTGTTTTCTGCCCAGTTCTCTTCCTCTTGATCTATTAATATTCCAGTACTAAACTATTTTATCCTATTTAATTCTGGAGTATATTTTAATATCTTAAAGTGCTTGTTCCTGCTCATTGCCCTGTGCCTCAGAATTTTATAGGCTGCTCTCTTTTTTTTTTGTATAAAATTTAAATTTTTTTTACGTTTCGTATAAATTTGAAATTATTAGTTCCCAGTAAAATCTTTTTTTTATTTTTATTGGGATCAGGTTGAATTTATAAAATTTAAGGAGAGAACTGACTAATTTCTTTTACTGTATCACTGAGTCTAAGAATAAGACATATCTTTTATTTAAATCTTTTTAAATTTTTTTCTTTGTAGCATTTTAAAAGCTTTTCTTAATACAGCTTTTAGATATTTCTTGTTAAATCTATATCTAAATGCTTTATCTTTTTGATTGTTACTGAAACGGAAATATTTTCCTATTTGGTTTACATATAAGAAGGCTATTTATTTCTTGTGTTCACTACACAGGCCACCTGTTGAATTTTAATTTTGAATACTTTTTCCAGTTGATTCTCAGGTTTTCCAGGTATATAACTTTGCAGATTTTTTTTTCACTTCATTTCTTTCTGTGATGTAATTGCAGTGGCTTCTACGTGCAGAACGATTTGGAATAGGAGTTTTGGTGCTAGGCATCTCTATTCTATTATGATTAGAGTGGGCATGCTTCTTAAACTTAACACATCACTGTGATACTGACTCTTGGCTTGACATTTTTATATATTTTAATTTACTTACTGTAGCTGGCTGCTTTCTTACTCCATAATTTTCTAGTCGTTAGTAAAGTGAGATTCTTTTACAAAGTCTAACAATAAGTTATTTTTCTAAAGAGAAAATGTATTTGTGTTTATTGTGTGTCCTAGGGAGTTAATTATATCTTGTAAGCCCTTTCCAGACTTTCGAGTAAACAGTGGATTTTATAACTTAAAGTCTTAGGTGGTGCATAGCAGACTCATAGAAGTAATAGATTTCTACACATGATCCTAGCCAGAACACAGGGAAGCAGTGAGTAATAGATTTCTGTGACCTTGAAGGAAAATTGCAAGATTTCCTTGGAAAACAGAACAGCCAGAAATAGTTTCTCTGTACTTCAGAGACAGGCCTGATAAAGCCAAGAAATGTAAACAATCAGTCTGTCAAAAATAAACATAATGGCCACACACACCCCTCCCCAAAAAATCTCTGTAGAAACAAAAAGGGATTCAGAGCCCTAGGTGGTGGCTTATTTTTAAATGGTTTTTGATTGAAGCTTATGTGTCCAGTAGGAAGAAACTGTTGATGACTATGTTGATGACTGTGTGATAGTTATAGCAACAGATAAGAGAAGCAATAACAAAAATCTATTGCTTGACCATACAATTGAATGAATGTTATTAAATGCCTGTCTTCAGTGCTGTGAGACATAAAGATGAATAAGACATAGATTACTACCTATCAGTAACTCTCTCTTAAACAAACTGTGTATATTCAGTGTATCTGATTGAGAATATATTGTCTTGGTGATAGCCTTTGATACAAGCGGTAGTGACCTATGTAAGATTAGGATTATAAAACATTAATCCCATTGGGGTGGGTAGAGGGAGGGAAAACATCAGGAAGAATAGCTAATGAATGCTGGGCTTAATAACTAAATGATGGGTTCATAGGTGCAGCAAACCACCATGGCACATGTTTACCTGTGTAACAAACCTGCACATCCTATACATGTATCCTTGAACTTAAAAGTCGAAGGGGAAAAAAGATGAATTCCAATGGGAGAATCACAGTTCCCTAGAGAAGTAAAATCTGAACTGACCTTGAAAAGTACTTTGACAAATATGTTCGAGAAGGAGTGTTATGTCTTATTCCAGGTAGAAGGAACAGTCAAAAATAATTTGGAGCAGTTCCATTTCCCCAACGATGTGTGTGTACAGTTTATTGTATTTTTTGCTTCATGGTGCTCTAGCAGTGTGTACAAAAATGGACACATTTCCTCAATAACATCCTCCTATTTGGATAGTTCAGCATATCGGCTACTGATATGGTTGGCTCTGTTTCTCCGCCTGTATCTCATCTTGTAGCTCCCCTAATCCCCATGTGTTATGGGAGGGACAGATGGGAGATGGTTGAATCATGGGAGCAGGTCTTTCCAGAGCTGTTCTCATGATAGTGAATGTGTCTCACAAGATCCGGTGGTTTTAAAAACGGGAGTCTCCCTGCACAAGGTCTCTCTTTGCCTGCTGCCGTCCATGTTAGATGTGACTTGCTCTTGCTTGCCTTATGTAATGATTGTAAGACCTCCCTAACCATGTGGAACTATAAATTCTCTTTCTTTTGTAAATTGCCCAGTCTCAGGTATATCTTTATCAGCAGTGTGAAACAGACTAATACAGCTACTAATGAAATTAATGAACAATTTACATATTTGATTGGAACAATAGATCACCATAAGTGGGGCACAGGCAGACCTAATAAATGATTAGAGGGAAAGTTAGAAAGGCAGACTGAAGCAAAAGCCTGGTGGATTTTACTACAAGACTTAGTGGTTTGGACAGTAAAGAATAAGGATTGTGGGGGTTTTCTGTTTTCCAGGAAAAGTTTCAAGGAAGTTTAAGAGTTTAAGAATTTTTAAACATGTAGCACCTTTAAATTTATCCCTTTGGAAATCTGCGACCAAGGGGTTAGAAGAGCTTTATTTCACACAATTAAGAAAAACTGGAATGTGAAATCAGAAAGTATGATTTCATTGCAGTTACAGAAAATATTTAGGAAGGTAACATAGAATCCAAACAAGAATTAGGAAGCTTTAGAAGCCAAGCAAATTCCAAGTCAGAATTACCTGCATAGGAGAAGAGATATTTTTTTAGCACTTTGCAGAATTCACAAATAACACCAAAGGGCAAAAGGCATCCCAAGACTCAGTGGGACCAGTTGATGATATAGTATGAGAAGAATGCCCAGATATGAATAAAGAGGGAACAAAAACGTTAAAGAATTCCTTGATTTTCCTCTCTGTTGAGGAAGAGATAGGGTGCAGGGGGGAAGGGGGCCCCTCTTCTTTCAGAACTGATAAATATGTATTCTCTATCACATCAACATATTAAGTATAGACAAATTACTAGAAAGTATGTTGCAGCCCTCAGGGTGCTTATTTGGTTTTAGATATAATTTTCATTGAGTTAAATGAGCATAAAGTTCAAGCATACATACAGCTTGATGGATTTTTACCATACATGCATCCATGTATTCATGATCAAAAATAAGACATAGAACATTTCCAGCAACTTTGTCACTTCCCAGTCAATAACCTTCCCTCCAGTTCATCACTATTCTGACTTACATCACTGTGTCTCAGATTTGCCTATTCTTGAACTTCATTTAAATGGAACTATACCATATATCTCTTTTGTGTCTGGCTTCTTTAATTCAACATTATGTTGACCCAAAAGTTTTAAAGTGTGAAATTGTTGCATATGTCACCTGTCTGCAAATAGCAAGTTGGTAGAGGACTGGCAAACTGCCTTTCATCCATAAATTTATCCATAAATCCATTATGGAAAATCTGTCCATAAAGATAGATTACCATCTTTATGTGGGGTTCTTCAGAAAACCTTAAGAAATTCAGCCTAGTAAAACCTATTTGTGTGCCTGGCAGGCTGCTGAGATTCAGTGGTAAACTGTCAGGCAACATAGTTGTTTTTGAAAAGAAATCAATCTGACCAAACTAATGAGAGTTCTTTCAAGGAACTAAGTAAAAGAAAGCAGCTTTTTTTTTTTTTTAACATGTTTTTAGAAAACTTTTCTCAAAGTAAAAATAACTACTACAGTACATAGTACTGTAAGAGAAAACTTTTCAGAAGATAATTCTGAATCCTGAGAAGTATTTTTTAAAAAAAATCACCTGTAATCTCACCACCTCAAATAATCAGTCGCTTTGGTATACCTGCTAGGATGGGTGTGTGTACTAATAGCTTCTTTGTGAGTCACCCTAAAGCTGTACATCAGTTAGGATTAGATTCAGTGACAGAAAGCCTGAAATAATGGTGGCTTCAACAGTACAGAAGTTTACATCTCCCTTGTATAAATGATGTGCTGAGATAAATAGTCCAGGCCTGGTATGGCAGGTCCAGGCTCTTCTGAGAGCTTGTAGCTCCACCATCTGTAATGTGTAACTTCCTCTTTGTGATCCAATATGACTACCAGCTCAGGCCATCATATCCCTATCCTAGCTACTAGGAAGAAGGAAGGAATAAAGCAAGCCATGTCCTCCCCCTTTAATACTTTCTCAAAGTTGTGTACACTACTTCTATTTATATCTTCCTGGCCAGCATTTTCTTACGTGACTACATATAGTTGCAGTCAAGTCTAGCAAATAGTTTTTATTCCAGGTAGCTATAATTACAACCAAGACATGGATTCTAATTTAAAAGGAAAAGAGACATACAGGTAATGAGAGACAACAGTCATAAGCGTTTTCATTTGGAACATTTATATAGTTCATTTTGAATATGTTTACAGTATATGTGTGGACATATTCTACTGTTGAACATTTTGGTTTTTATTCCCTACTGTCCCACACAGTGCTGATGAAAACATACTGTCTAGATTTTTTGCACCCATCTAGTTGCTGTATTTGCTTATTGTAAATTCCTAAGTGGAATTTTTTGTTCGAAGACTATACATGCACATTTTAAACTTTGATGCAGTATTGCTCTTCAGGACTGCTGTAATTTTTACTCATAAAGTAAATGAGAGTTTCCATTTCCCCACAACCTCATCTTTAGCTTTTTTGCCAATGTATGGACTGAGCATTTTATCTCAGTATAGTTTTAAATTGCATTTTTATTTCTTCTGGGTTTCTGTTTTGCATTTCTGTCACATCTTTGCTTATGTTTTTACTGTTTTGTATTCATCCATGAATTAACTGTGCTTTTTGCACGTTTTTCTATTGGAATCTTTGTCTTTTTCTTACTCATTTGTTAGAGTTCTTTATATATTAAGGATATCGATTTTTTGTCTTGGTTTTATAAATACTATTTTCGCAGATAACCTTTTACCTTGTTCAAAGTAGTTTTTCTCATAGAAAAGTCCTTAGTATAAGAAATCCAATCTATCAGTATTTTCTCCCAGGATCATGGCTGTAGGATCATGCTTTAAAAGTTGTTTCCTGGGTCAGGCATGGTTGCTCACACCTGTAATTCCAGCATTTTGGAAGCCCAAGGTAGGCGGGTCGCTTAAGCCCAAGAGTTCAGAACCAACCTGAGCAACATAGTAAGACTTCATCTCCACACAAAAAAACAAAACTTTGCCAGGTATGATGACTTGCATCTGTAGTCCCAGCTACTCAGGAGGTTGAGGTGGGAGGACTGCTTGAGCCCAGATGGTTGAGACTGCAGTGAGCCATGATCATACCATTGCATTCCAGCCTAGGTAACAGAGTGAGACCCTGTCTCAAAAAAAAAAAAAAAAAAAAAAACCACAAAACTCTCCTACCCAAACATTATATTAAGTATTTTCTTGAAACTTTAGGATTTTCTTGCTCAGATTCCATAATAAAGATTATCAAAGAAGTATTTTATCATGGACCAAGGTAAACTGAAAATCAAAATTTAACCAGTTCCTCCAGTAAGTATGGCTCTCCCTTCTGCCTAATCTATAGGATCATCATTCATTAGTAAAGAAGCTACTGCTTCTGTTCTCTCCCAAAGTCTCCACCCAATGGGAGAGGCAAATGGAAGCTCTCTCCTTTGCTGACTCCCAACTTATTGCTGGTGTGAGTACTAAGAAGTTTTTTCATTGAAAAGCCTTTTCTCAGCCCTAGTACATAGCCAGTCAGCCTGGGTTTTGTGCCATCGTAAATGATTAATAAATGTTCGCTGTCTTTAAAAACATATTCAGTTTATCAGAGGCTGTTTGGAAATTCATTTCTTT
This sequence comes from Alouatta palliata, assembly GCA_004027835.1. NCBI lineage: Eukaryota > Metazoa > Chordata > Mammalia > Primates > Atelidae > Alouatta > Alouatta palliata. Next base: position 58,627 of record PVKV010008902.1, read on the forward strand.
GAAAATCTGAAGTGACTAAAGGGATGTAAACTTCTCCTGCCCCCAACTCCTGATCCACAGAGAAGCATATTTTTTGAAGGGTTAAAACTAAGCATGCTCTTCTTGCTGAAATGTATTATACCAGGCATCTTCCCCCTAAATATAAAACACTTTTGTCTGCATTAAAAGTCTGTTGAGTTAGGGAACCCCTTCCTGATTGTCTTCACAAGTGTGACCAGCAACTCCCTAGTAGCCACAGTATTTCTGCTGTATGCTTTATGGTTGGCTTTGGTGTGCAGATTTGTTCAAACCTTGAAACGAACCAATGCGTTTATATGTGGCTTGAAGATAAAAAAAAAACCGCATTTCTAACATGCCGGAATAAATTCCTAGCTCACTCTTGAATAAACATTACACTAATAAGCCTACCTTGTTGATGCTGATCCTCTAGCCATGTGTAAGTTTTACCATTTCCTTAACTATTTTTCTTTCTTGCCAGTTGTCACTGTTGGACATTTTCAGCAATTTGTATAAATTCTGTTGTCCTTAAAAACTTTGTTGCCAGTGGAAATTCTCTGGTAGTGACTCTTTATTCAAAAAGAGAAAAAATTTTTTTTTCTGATTCTTAAAAAAAAAAAAATCTGGTTAATGTGTAAAAGAAGCAGTAGTCAAGGGTACAGAAGTATCTAAGCAGAAAGTGACAGTTCCAGTGTGGTCAACCACTCTCCCCTGTGGTAACCACTTCGATCAGTTTGCTGTGTGTGCTTACAGTGTTTTATACATATGTACGTACGTATGTATGTGTATATATATACACACAAAAAATATATATGTAACAAAAAGAGTCACATATATAGCTTCATGAACTTCTTTTCATCAACTATAATTGCCTCTTTTTTTTTTTTGAGATATAGTCTTACTCTGTAGCCTAGGCTGGAGTGCAGTAGTGCAATCTTGGCTTACTGCAACCTCTGCCTCCTGGGTCCTGGTTCAAGCATTCTCCTACCTCAGCCTCGCTAGTAGATGGGATCATGGGCATGCACGACCATGCCAAGCTAATTATTGTATTTTTAGTAGAGACAGGGTTTCACCATATTGGCCAGGCTGGTCTCGAACTCCTGACCTTGTGATCCGCCCATCTTGACCTCCCAAAGTGCTGGGATTACAGGGGTGAGCCACCACACTGGCCCTATGATTACTTTTTAATGTGTATTAAGTGCTGGTTTTAGATAGCCAACAATGTTGGTTCCAAGGCAGCCCCTACCTGTTTTCCTTCTCTCACCTTTAATGGTTTACTGTCAACACTTCCACCCTCCTTGTGCTTCTTTGGGGAAATTTTGCTTTTTGTGACCTCCCTTTGCTGGTTGTCTCATTTTTATGGAAAGGCAAGTAGAGGACAGGATGAACATGAGGGAGCAGACCTCAGTGGCAGTTACTCAGCTGTGTGATATCTAGGCTCTCTTCAACCAGAAAGTGGCTTTTCTGTGTTCCCATGCATGCTACAGATTTTCTGCACAAGTGGAAAATTATCCTTGTATTTTATCCAGCTGTGTAGTCAGTTTGACAGTGAGTATGATTGGCACATTTAACAGCTCTCCTGTGAGATAGAATCAAGACACAAAATAGAAGAAGGTGAAAGATTACCAAATAAAATCGAAATGTGTTTATAGAACTGTGATTGTTGGAGGGCCTGGCCCAAAATTCCTAGCAGGGGTAATTTGCCTCCAAATTAGGCAAATTTGGCTCAGTGGAAGCCAGCATCTCAGAGTGGGGTAGTATAAGGTAGGGATACTCCCTGCCCCTCCAGGAACCTTATATGCCCTGTTAGGGCATGGAGTGTCTCCTACTGAGCTGCGCTTATTGATGGCAGTGAATGTTTATACTCGGATGTGTTGGGGCAGAGAGAAGTTCACAAGCTCTGGAAGAACAGGGTTCCTTGTTTTTAAAAGAAGCATTTAGGCTGGGCATGGTGGCTGACACCTGTAATCCCAACACTTTGGGAGGCCAGGGCTGGTGTATCGCTGGAGCCCAGAATTTCAGCACCAGCCTGGGCAACATGGCAAATCCCAGTGTCTATTTTAAACTTTTTTTAAAGAAAATAATAAAAGATTTTTTAAAAAAGGAAGCATTTAGACTAGATAATCTTGAAATTAGTTACAGCTTGTGCATTGTATAGATTTTTACATTTTCAGAAAGTCGATTTTTTTTTTTTTTTTTTGAGACAGAGTCTCGTTCTGTAGCTCATGACGGAGTGCAGTGGTACAATCTCTGCTCACTGCAACCTCCCCCTCCCAGGCTCAAGCTATTCTCCTGCCTCAGTCTCCCAGGAAGCTGGGATTACAGACACTTGTCACCATGCCCAGCTAATTTTTGTATTTTTAGTAGAGACTGGGTTTCACCATGTTGTCCAGCCTGGTCTCAAACTCCTGACCTCAAGTGATTCACCGACCTCAGCCTCCCAAAGTGCTGGGATTACAGGTGTGAGCCACCGCGCCAGCCCAGAAAGTCAGTTGTTAAAGAGCACAATGTTACAAATGTGTTGGTGACAGGTTATAAAAAAGAGGAGTTTTGATTGACCCAGTGAAATGGTAGAATATTGAGAAATGACATTTTTGTGTTAAAAGAAAGCTTAAAATAATCTAGTTAGATCTCCTTATTTGTCAGCTGAAGATATTTGAGACCCATAGAATTTAGGGATTCATTCAGGCTAACACCAATGTATCAGCAAAGTTAGAACTAATACTTTATGCTGATATCAAATGAGATATTGGATGATGTGATACATGGGTTGGTTAAATAGAAAAGTGAAAAAATTGCTGATGGCATTTACAACTTACTTAATTAACTTAATTAATTAACTTAATAATGCCTATAAAAAAAGTTTCTTTATGACTGTGCAGCTCTCTCAAGCAACAGTAAAGAGCTGTTGGCATCAACTCAGCCTAGAAGTTACAGGTTACAGCATGGATAAATCAAAGGCAGTTTCAGCAGCAAAGCTAGTTTATAGTAAGAATCTTCTCGCTGTTTTTGAATGGAAAGGAAAACCAACAAAAGAAAATTACTGCTTATGATAGATTGCAGGGCAATTTATAATTTAATTTACTTGGCACCTTTGCTTTTATTGTATCTGTTAGCTAACTAATTCTTTTTGTTCAGAACTAGATATAAACTCATCTGCATTCTTACCAATTCAGAATAAGGCCTTTTAGAGTGTACCACCTCTGCAAAAAATAATAATAGTAATAATTGTTTAGGTGTCTGGTAGTTCCTTTCTTTCTGTGTAGCACGGTGTGTATACTTTGTTGGCTAACTGTACTGATTCCGAAGCTCACTGTCCAGGTTTAAGTCCTGGCACATTTTCTTACAACTTTGGGATCATGTGCAAGTTTTATACTTTCTGTGCCTTATTTTTTTCATCTGAAAGACGAAAAAATAATTTCTACCTCATGACATTCTTGGAAGGATTACAGGAGTTAAAATATAAAGTTTTTACAGAGTGTTTGATACCTAATAAACACCACAGCATAATAACTATGCATATTGTAATTACTTTAAACAAGACTAGGGAAAAGAACATAGGTTATGTTTCAGTCTGTGATTCTTTCTGCAAAAAAACAGACTTGTTACCCAAAGTCAGTTCACTAAAATTGAATTTGTCATATTACCAAATTGCCAAATTTACTAATTTGTCAAATATTTTTTATGAAGTTCTCATTATTTTATACTGCTTTTAAAGATTTTCATGAGATAAAGTTGGCTGGCTTTCATTTTGTTTGGATAGCTGATTTTTTTTTTCAAACAGAGTTTCTTTTTGCCCAGACTGCAGTGCTATGGCACGATCTAGGCTCACTGCAACCTTCACCTCCCGGGTTCAAGCACTTCTGTCTCAGCCTCCCAAGCAGCTGGGATTACAAGTGCGTGCTGCCATGCCTGGCTACTTTTTTTCTCTGGGACTGAGTCTCACCCTTTTGGCCAGATTGGAGTGCAGTGGTGCAATCTTGGCTCACTACAACACTCCACCTCCCAGGTTTAAGCGATTCTCCTGCCTCAGCCTCCCAAGTAGCTGAGATTACAGCCATGTGCCACCAGGCCTGGCTAATTTTTGTGTTTTTAGTGGAGACGGAGTTTCACCATGTTGGCTAGGCTGGTCTTGAACTCCTGACTTCAAGTGATCCACCTGCCTCGGCCTCCCAGAGTGCTGAGATTACAGGCATGAGCCACTGTGCCTGGCTTAATTTTTTGTATTTTAGTAGAAATGGGATTTCACCGCGTTGCCCAAGCTGGTCTTGAACTTCTGAAGTCAGGCAGTCCACCTACCTCAGCCTCCCAAAGTGCTAGGAGTACAGGCATGAGCCACCATGCCTGGCTGGATAGCGATAGCCAATTTTTAAAGTATTAGATTTGCTGAAATCCTAGCATAATATGATTTAATCTTTTTAGTACTAGATGTAACATTCAAAATGCGTACTTCTAAATCAATAACCAGGAAACTCCCAAGGACTATATACATTAGAGAAAAAAGTACTAGAAAAATTAAGTACTAGAAAAATTTCTTTTGCTTGCTCCTGGGGTCTGTAAGGAAGCTTGTCTCTGCAAGGAGCTTAGTCCAGTGCTTTGAGAGTGTATGCTCCCCTTACAGTACAGATATTTAAGCTGAGAAATCAATAAAAACTGGTCTCACAATTATGACATTTATTGGGGACCTGCCCCAACCCATTCCTCATAGAATTCCTTCAGAATTCCCACAAAGCCCCACCAGAAATGAGCTCACTATGCAGACTGTTAAAGGATCTGACATCCATGAGTTAGGATGAGTAGACATAGTAAAACTACCAAGAACTTCAGAAAATCGCATGGCATGGAGACTCTGTAATGTGTCAACGTGATTTAAAGGCAAATATGAAGGAATCAAACCTTTGAAAAGATTAAGATGCTGTTTTTAATAAGGAAAGAGGACTTCTAGATTTGAAAAACATAGTCACTGGAAAGAAAATTTCAGTATTTAACCCATTGATTAAATAGCAGATTTGACACCACTAAAGAAAGAATTAGCAAAATGTAAGATAAATCTGAGGAAAATACCCAGAATGTACTATAAATAGCAAAAAAAAAAAAAAAAAAAAAAACAGAATGTGAAAGGACAATTTAGTCACAGGGAAGAGGGGAGTAAAATGAAACATTACCACATGCATTTAATAAGCATTCCAGAAGTAGAAACTAGAAAGAATGGAGAGAGGCCATATTCACAGTGATCATGGCTGACAGTATTTTTACTGTTGTGAACGATGAGTTCTTGTGTGTTAGAAGCATAAACCAAAAAGAGAGTAAGTCATACCTCATCCCTGTGCACATCTTTGTAAAAGATTAGAGCACCATTAGCAAAGAGGAAATATTAATAGCAGCTTAAAGCACCAGCTAGACTGGCAGCAGATTTCTCCCCAGCAACAATAGATGCCAGAAGACAGTTGGATTAGGATCTTTGGGGTCTTAAGGTAATTTGCTGCCCCATAATTCCAGTACCATCACTGTTAAGAAGTAATGTTAAGAAACTTTCAGACCAATAGTAACTAAGAATTCACTGTTTCAACACTATCACTGAAGGCGGTATATTCAAGTCTGTATTCAGAAAGAAGGGAGTTGAACTCAGAAGACATGGGTAGAAGGAGGATTGGGGAGCAAATAAATTGGTTAAAATATTATTAAATAATAACTGCTTTAAAAGTTAAATAATTCATTGACTCTAAAATATGCTTAAGACATGTTTGTCTTTTATTTACATAGCACTGAGAAAAACAGTGACAGTGAGAATTAAATCATAACAGTGCTTTAATGATGGGACTGAACATTATATTATTACACTACTTTTTTCTTTGAAATCAGTTTCATCTAGTGCAAGAAATTTGTTACTTGTCTTCATGTGCATTGGAACATGATAGGGAATCCTGTTGTACATATCTTGGTTATAAAACATTAAAGCTTCAACTTGGCCGGATTTAGTGGCTCACGCCTGTAATCCCAACACTTTGGGAGGCCGAGGTGGGTGGATCACTTGAGGTCACGAGTTCAAGACCAGCCTGGCCAATATGGTAAAACCTGTTTCTACTAAAAATACAAAATATTAGCCAGGTGTGGTGGTACATGCCTGTAATCCCAGCTACTCAAGAGGCTGAGACAGGAGAATAGCTTAAATCCAGGAGGCGGGGGTTGCAGTGAACCAAGTTCACACCACGGCACTTCTGCCTCAGAGACAGAGAGAGACTTTGTCTCAAAAAAAAAAGTAAAAAATCAAATCTTCAACTTGTGGTCAGTTTTCATAGTATTAAAAAAAATCTGGGAATCAGAAGAAAAAATAAAAACAAAGAAAAGCCAGGCGCGGTGGCTCACGCCTGTAATCCCAGCACTTTGGGAGGCCGAGGCGGGTGGATCACGAGATCAAGAGATCGAGACCATCCTGGTCAACATGGTGAAACCCCTTCTCTACTAAAGATACAAAAATTAGCTGGGCATGGTGGCACGTGCCTGTAGTCCCAGCTACTCGGGAGGATGAGGCAGGAGAATTGCTTGAACCCAGGAGGCGGAGGTTGCGGTGAGCCGAGATCACGCCATTGCACTCCAGCCTGGGTAACAAGAGCGAAACTCTGTCTCAAAAAAAAAAAAAAAAAAAAGAAAAAATTATAACTAAACTTAAAAACGAAGAAATAACAGTATAATCATATTATTGAGAAATATGAAGGTAACTAGCAGAGTCAAAAAAGTTGCCCCTCAAATTTGGGAGTTGAGGACTGAGTTTTTATAGTTTGGAAAACTATTTGATTTATTTTTAACTGTGCATATATAAAATTTTATTTTAAAAAACCACAATAGACAATGATTCACCAAAGGAAAAAAGTGGATATATCTAAATGATTTAGAAATAAACCCAGAAACCTATTTAGAAATATTTCAGCAACTTGGGAAGTTGAGGCAAGAGGATTTCTCATGCCCAGGAGTTGAAGGCTACAGTGTCCTGTGATTGTGCCACTGCACTCCAGCCTGGGCAACAGAGCTAGACCCCATCTCTTAAAAAAAATGAAATAAGTAAAATTTTTAAAAACCTAGAAATAGATTTTAAGACAAAGATTATTACATAGTGATAAACAATTCACTGGTAAGATATAATAACCGTGACCCTTATGTACAAACAATGTAACCTGAAAATATGTGAAGCAAAATTTGACAGAATTACAAGGATAAATTGACAAGTTCTTCTTTTTCCTAGGACTCAAATAAGGATATAGGAGAAACTTAATGTCCTCTCTGTATAACAACTAGAATACAGAATTTCCATTTTCAAGCTTACTGGACCTTTTGTAAAAATCAACTTTTACAGTGTACAGGGCCACAAAGCAAGCATCTGCCAGCATCTAACAATTAATGTATAGATTCTATTTTCTTACCACAATAAAATTGGAAATCAATAGCCAAAAGATAGTCATTGCTACTTGTATATTTGGAAATTCACCCCAGACACACACACACACACACACATATATACACACAGTTCTAAGTAGTTTGTGACTCCAAGAAGAAATCACAGTGGGAATTACGTAATATTTAGAAATAGATTAAACAAAAACACAATATATCAAACCTTGTGAAATGCATCCAGGACATCACGTAGAGGGGTGATTTATAGCCTGAATGCATATTTCAGTTAGCTACACATCCAACTGCAGAAGTTAGAAAAAATATAACAGGTAAAATTAAAGAAAATAAAACAGAGCAGAAATCAAATGAAATTGAAAGCAAAGATATTTATTGTAATGATAATTGAATAGTTAGCTATTAACTAGAGGAATAAAACACTTTAAATTGTAAAGGAGGAACAAGAAAGTTAATAAACTGGAAAACAGTAGGTTGGGCATGGTGGCTCATGCCTCTAACCCCAGCACTTTAAGAGGTCGAGCTGGGAGGACTGCTTGAGGCCAGGAGTTTGAGACTAGTTTGGACGACATAGCAAGACCCTATCTCTACGTAGCCAGCATGGTGGCACGTGCCTGTAGTCTCAGCTACTTGAGAGGATTGCTTGAGCCCAGGAGTTCGAGGCTGCAGTGAGCTATGATCATGCCACTGTACTCCAATAAGGGTGATGGTCAATGGAGCAAGACCCTGTCTAGAAAGAAAAGAATAGAAAGCAGTACATTGCCCCCGGCTCAGAGAAATGTTATCGTAAACATGACTGCATTCTCTAAATTAATACATAGATTGAATGTAGACTCTACATACTTGGAAAAAATGCTTTTTTAGAATTGAAATTTAGACACTCTAACTTATTTGAAAATACTGTAAGATGTAAACATGAAAAACCAAGACAAATAGACCACTGGGCAAAAAAAAATTTAGACATAAATTCAGACTATTATAGGATGTTTAGGTGTCATAAACCAAGAATTATTTAACAAACATGAATCACCTTTAATAAATTGTGCTAGGATATTTAGGAAAATGGACTGTTTATTTCCAGTTGAGAATAAAAGGCCAATTTAGAACATTTAAGAAAACTGTATTTTTAGAGATCAGATGGGTTGAACAACATTATAGTGGTTCTGCAGAAATATGTTGATATCAAAAAGAAAACAGCAATGAAGTGGGCAGAATGTGGATGGTTGTTAAACCTGAGTAATAAATATATGTGAGTTCATTATACCAATTTTTCTTACTCTGTAAATGTTTGAAATTTTCCATAATAAAAGTTTTTTTAGCCCACTCTAACCTCAAACTTCTGGATTCAAGCAATCCTCCCACTTCAGCCTCCCAAGTACCTAGAACTAAGGTGTGTGCCACTACACCTGGTCAATTTTTTTTATTTCTTATAGAGACAGGATCTCACTGTGTTGCCCAGGCTGGCCTAAACTCCTGCCTTAAATTATCCTCCTGCCTTGACCCCCCCCAGTATGCTGGGATTATAGGCATGAGCCACTATGCCCAGCCATAATAAAAGCTTTTTAATGAAAATAGCAGAATGGGAAATATATACACTAAGTATAACTGATAAAATTTTTATTCAAAAAATATAAATAATCTTTATCTTAACCATATGTAACTTTCAAAACCAGGTTCCACTCACCCTGTGAAAAAAAGGCAAACAGGGAAATATAGATAGTATAGTGGTCACTCCATACCCAGAGGGGATAACACCTAGTACAGTGTCACTGCCTGCGGTATAAGTAGTAGTACATTGCTTTTTTTTTAATTTTTATTTTTTGCCTGCAGTATAATTAGTAGTACATTGCTTTTTTTTTTTTTTTTTTTTTTGAGACAGAGCTTTGCTCTGTTGCCCAGGTTAGAGTGCAGTGGTGCGTTCTCAGCTCACTGTAACCTCTGCCTCCTGGGTTCAATTGATTCTCCTGCCTCAGCCTCCTGAGTAGCTGGGATTACAGGCGCTCTTGCCACCACGCCCAGCTAATTTTTGTATCTTTTGCAGAGATGGGGTTTCACCATATTGGTCAAACTGGTCTCAAACTCCTGACCTCAGGTGATCTGCCTGCCTTGGCCTCCCGAAGTGCTGGGATTACAAGCCTGAGCCACCGCGCCCAGGCTGCATTTTAAAATTTATATAACTTTTGTTGTATTGTTATATTTTATTATTTGTAGTTTTTTCTTTTCACATTTTTCCTTTTGTAGTTGGCTGAATCTGTGGATGCAGAAGCTGTGAATATGGAGAACCAACTGTAGATTTTGATCACAAAAAAACTTATAGCTTTTTAATTAAATAGAAATAAAATGAACATGAAAGCATTGCTATGTGCTTGTTAAGCTAGAAAAAAATAAATATTATTCTGTACTTACTAGTGGATCTATCTTCCTGAAGGGCAAACTAGCAAAATGGGAAATATTTATAAAACTGTTCATTTACTTTACCTGGTCTCAGGGGATGCACATGTTTAAGATGTTAGTGAATGCCACTGTAGAACATAAGTTACTCTGATTATACTTAGATGACCTCTTCAGTGCCTTAATGATTTTATAAAACTTACCATGTACCAGGCACTGTACCTATTCCTTGAGTCCTCTCAACAACTCTGCTGCAAGGCTAGGGTCTATGACGGCACCTTACACTTCAAAGTTAACTTTCCCCAAATCACACATTAACACTGAGCACAGTTAGGATTTGAGCTCAGGCAGTCTCAACTTCAAACTTCCCACTTTATATCATTTCACCAGACTGCCTCTCAGAACTAAAGCCACTATCAGATAGTTGACTTTCCTTGGTTAGGGCCATTTAATTACCCCTGCATGGCTACTACTAGTGATAGCTGCATTTCAGTACAGATTCTAAATGGTTTTGAATATAATACTCATGAGTTTAAGCAGTGAAACAGATCTGATATATTACCAATGACATTATAAATAAGTACAGTCCTTTTTGGAAAGCATTTTGGCAGCAGATTGAAAGAGCATAAAATGCTCATTTTTTTTTTTTTTGACCTAGTTAGTGCCACTTCTGGGAATCATCTTAAAAAACAGTCAAATATGGAAAAATCACTTACGAACTAAAATGATCACCACAGCCATGCTTGCGATAGTAGTTGACAGGAAACAACCTTCAGTTCAACGATGAGGGAATGAGTGACCAAACCAGCCATGGTATATTGACTTAGACCGGTAAAAATGAAGTGTGATGCAACATGAGGAAAACATAGTCATCAAGAGTGGAAGCAGCACACAGAGCGGTACGAATACTAAAATTACAGCTTTTACAAATATGAAAAAAGATGGAATATAAAAATAATAATCAGATTAGTGTGATTGTTGATAATTTTATTTCCATAATTACTGGTTTTCTGCCTTAGTCTCACAACCCTCAGTAGATGATATGCTGCTTGGTGACAGAGGCAGGATACTGAAATTGTACAAACAGCATCACTGGAGGCCACAGGGTCTGGGGTTTTTGCAGGCGCCTCTATGTGTGTGCGAACCTCAGGCAGCCACTCTGTGCTTCCATGCCCTCAGTTGACCCATGATGAGCGGTGCAGTTTGGGAAGCGTGAATGGGATCATTGGAGTCAGAGGGACCTCGCTGTGTGTCTTTGACTCTTTCCAGAAAAGCTGCTGAAACTGGATAGAGCTCAACCTTCTCATCCATACAAATAAGGCAAATGAGCTTGGGGTCTGGCACCTTTTGTCAGAAAGCGTTCCTCACTTTTCTTTGGCCTTTGGTCTTTAAGCACAGTAACAAATGTAAAGCCTTTCAGTGAACTTCTTTTGCTGAAATCTTTTGAGCATCAATCAGCTTTTAAAAATATTTACATGTTCTTCTGTTTTCTGGTATACCTTATCCTCCATAATTTAGAATTAAGGAGGAAGATTAAAAAAAAAAAGATTTTGTCATTCAATATGGCTGGCTAAATTTTCTGGGGTTTTTTTTTTTTTTTTTTTTGGAATTTTTTTTTTGAGATGGAGTCTTGCTCTGTTGCCCAGGCTGCAGTGCAGTGGCACAATCTCAGCTCACTGCAACCTCCATGTCCCAGGTTCAAGCTATTCACCTGCCTTAACCTCCCAAGTAACTGGAATGACAGGCACCTGCCACGACGCCCACCTAATTTTTGTATTTTTAGTAGGGGGAGGGTTTCACCATGTTGGGCAGGATGGTCTCGATCTCTTTACCTTGTGATATGCCCACCTCGGCCTCCCAAAGTGCTGGGATTGCAGGTGAGAGCCACCATGCCCGGCCAATTTTCTGTTTTGTTTTAATATTTTTTTCTGATTATAAAAATGTAGTAAAAACTCATTGCTGAGCGTTTGGAAAACAGAAAGCCAAAAGAAGAAAATTGGACAATAATTTTCCCACTCAGAAATAACTGTTAAATGCATTTCATTTTATTTTCTTCCATGCTTTTCTGAATATCTGATTTTTTCTTATTTTTGAAAGGAGAAATACAGGACAGCTTTTACTAGAACATTTGCTGTAGTTAGAGCAAGTTTAACATGATGCTGTGTGTTCATTTTGAGATAGTTTAACAAATAGTTCTTAGATGGGAATAAGGACCAGTAGCAATAGGGAGCCAGATGGAAGGTGGGGATAGGAATATCTCTGTCTTAATTAGGAGGAAAAAATTTTCTGTAATTCTGGTACCCATCAAAGAAGGAACCTATGTGAAGTGTAATTGCCAAAATCATGCATCTTAAGACTTCTTCAGGACAATTGCAGTTTGAAATAATTTGTATTGTTTTCATCATAAGTGCCTTGTATCTTTTCAGACCACGAATTGTGAATTTTGGTTTAGTAAAATATCATCCTACATAAACTTGGAATAAAGGAGAAGCTTGCAAAATGCAACTTCTTGGCTCTTGGCCTTACTATTTTTAGAACATGCAGTTTTCAGAAATCATTAGTTCCTATAATGTAGAAAAGTGGAAAATTCCTCCACTTCAAAGATAGAACCGATAGCAATACCTGGAATACATGGAAAGACAGCCTAGGTGACTGTGGCCATAGGGGGCTGGGCATTGGTGGGGCGTCACTCTCACTCGTGCTTTCCTTATGCTTAAATCAGAAGGAGAGGGCTGGGTGCCATGGCTCATGCCCATAACCCCAGCACTTCGGGAGGCTGAGGAGGCAGGCAAATCACTTGAGGTCAGGAGTTAGTGACCAGCCTGGCCAACATGGTAAAACCCCATCTTTACTAAAAATATAAAACAATTAGGCATGGTGGCAGACACCTCTAATCCCAGCTACTTGGGAGGCTGAGGCAGGAAAATTGCTTGAACCAGGGAAGCGGAGGTTGCAGTGAGCCAGGACCACACCACTACACTCCAGCCTGGGTGATAGAACGAGACTGTCTCAAAACAATTAATAATAATAATAAAAGAAGAGAATGGACTTGCTAGTGGAGTCAGCACACTGTTCCCTTCGTTTTCTGGGCTTTGCTGCTCAAGGGAGCGTTTTAAAAGTTGGGGAAAGGGTCTTTGTCCATTTCTTTTCTTCAGAACAGCACTAGAAGTATTAAAAGTGGCAGAGCATATCCCATATAGATAATTTTCAGTGTGGCAGATCTGTCACTGCCATGACATTGAGGAGAACATGAGAAATGTTTCGGTCAGTGTATTGTGTTCACTCTCCTTTGAAGGCACCATGGTAGCTTGTGCCCCTTTGACTTATGAGCTCTGCTGCCACAGGCAAGAGACTCCCGCTTGGCTAGAAGTAGGTTCTCACACTCCTGCCTAGTGTCTGCACATCGGGGAAGTCACTTGTCCTTTTGAGTCATTTCTTCTGACAAGACTGAGCGTAAACCTTTACTCATGCTTGTTAACCTTTCTAACCAGTTCCTCTTTGAGGAAGGTCACTCATTTATAAGGGGAGAAAACTAAACCTAGAGCACAATTGGAGTGTCCAGCTTAGAGTTTCGTTGACATCCACAGCTTTAGACAGTACTTAAATACAAAGGGGAAAAGGAGAATTTGCCAGTGTCTTGTGAAAACGGAGTGAATACCCTTAGCCTTGAAACCTTCTATTTTGAATAACTGTGGCCCATCTAAAACCAGGCTTGCATAAAGCATAGCTTGGCACCCTGTGAAAAGACAGATGGATGTGATCTGAGACTTTTGAGTATTTTGAACTGCTGGGGGGAAGTAGTCCCCAAGCAGTAAGAGGGAGGAAACCATGTAGAAAGTTAGTTGAACTTAACACACTGGTCTCATGAGAGAAGATCATCAGTGTTGTTTAATTCACTTTACTTTGTAGACTTCTTCTGTAATTGATTACTGATCAGAGTGATTTCATTTTTTTCAGTATTGCCTGTCTGGGCACCCAACCTTACCATGCAATGTGCTCAAATTCAAATCAACCACCATTATGTTGGACTGCGGACTGGACATGACTTCCACCCTCAATTTCCTTCCTTTGCCACTTGTTCAAAGGTATGTGCTCATGCATCCAAAGACAGAATGAGCTTTAAATTTGCTGGAAAATGGTACCATTAGTATAAAGATTTCTAGTACCTAGTGTATTGTCATAAGTTTGCTTTGTTCCCTTGAAAATGTTCTTTATCAAAATAATTTCATTGGCTGAGTTGATGGAAAGTGCTCTATTGATTTATTGATTGACTTCTTTATTATAACTTCTTCTGAGCTTCTGTATAATGTTCTTGCAACTGCTCACTACAACTGAGGTCATGTATATTTCATCTTTCTTGCTAATTCATGTGAGAGCTGGTAAATGGTCAACTGATGAGCCCAAGAATTGAATTTTAGAATTATTTAGCAGCCTTTGCAGAGACTTAACATCATAGAGTCTGATATTTCTTTTCAATAGGCATCTGTGCATTATTTTCAAACTAAGTCAATTTTAGATTTAGAACCACCTATGTAGCCCAAGTTTGTATCTTAAATAAGACAGATTGCCTGAGGCCTACAATCAGGACTGTTTACGCTTAACTAAGACTTTGCCTTAGGAAATTGGTTTGCCAGCATACTACTATTTAGAAACAGTTTGTAAAAGTGGCTACCTTGTAGAAGCAAATACACTTATAGTAGCAAAAAGTGACACCACATACAAGCTAGGATATGGAAAAGCTATCTAAAGCAGATTTAAGAGCTCAAAAGCATAGCAAGCTATTTATCTCAGTCATTCCTGAAGACATCACTGAATGCAATGATTATTCACAGTGATAACCCTATGAACCATCTAGAACAATTATCATCAACTATTGATTTTTCTGAGATAAGGGGTACAGTAAGGTGGTATGAGGATAAGGTCAGAGATAAGTCCAGATTACATTTTATGCAAAGCTGATGGAAGTCAGTTATAATTATACCCAGCACTTAGAAATACATGTGCCACCCACAGGCCAGGCTCAGTGACTCACGCTTGTAATCCCAGCACTTTTAGAAGTCAAGGCAAGTGGATCACCTGAGGTTAGGAGTTTGAGACCAGCCTGGCCGACACTGCGAAATCCTGTCTACTGAAAACAAACACACACACACACACACACACACACACACACACACACACACAAAATTAGCCAGACATGGTGGCGGGTGCCTATAATCCCAGCTACTTGGGAGGCTGAGGCAGGAGAATTGCTTGAACCTGGGAGGTGGAGGGTGCAGTAAGCCAAGATCACGCCACTGCACTCCAGCCTGGACAACAGAGTGAGACTCCATCTGAAATAAATAAATAAATAAATACATACATACATACATACATACATACATACATACATACATGTACCACCCACAGATACTACCCGAAAATGGGGTTTGGGTGGAGCTTATTTACATGACAGTGGGTTTTTTCCTAATAGCCTGGTATTATCGTCATTTGATTGATGTTTATTAAAAATCTGCACTGTTCCTGACCAGTGGATATAGAGATGAACAGAATAACTTATTTTTCTTCATGGAACTTACAGTCTGTCAGGGAGAAAGACATCACACAGATGAAGATTTTATTACATTTGTGATTAGAAAACAAGTATACATGCTGAAGATAATCACTTAAAAAATAAAATACAAGATACCATGAGAGCTTCCAGAAGGGAGCCCAACCTGCTCTGTAGGGTCATGAATTTCCCGGGTGATCAGAACTGGACGAGCGCAGACAATCCTAGCTGCATGTTTTCCCCTTCCTGTTCGTTCTCATCCTTACCCAGTTCTTCTGTCCTCATGGCACTGGCTCAGCACTGGAATCCTCTTCCCCTCTCCCCCTTGCCATTCTTTTACTCTCAGAGGGAAGTTCTACTAGTGGAATGATTGCTTAGCTATCCATACAGTTTCTTAGAAAAGGTATCTCCTTTTGCTCAGACCAGGATGCCGTTGCCTATGATAGAATTCCTCACCCTCTCTGTCCCCTCAGCTGCTTTATTTGTCTTCATAGCACTTGTTACGTTATGAGTACATTGTTTATGTGTCATCTGTCTTCTCCACTACATGTCAGTTTCATAAAGGCAAGGAATTTGGTTCTCTATTGTATCCCCAGTGCCTAGAACTGTGCTTGGCATGTAGTAGCTGCTCAGTAAGTATTTGTTGTATAAATGAAGTGCTTTGTCTTCTCTGGATTCCATCCTAATCTCTTTTTCAGAGTCTTTTGCTTATTGTAATTAACTAATTAAATTATTTTACTTTTTTTGCTTTGTCTTAGACTTTTCCATCTTGATTGTCATTTAATTATAATCTTTCACTTTTAACTTAAAATTTAAAAAAAAAAATCTGACCTTTTCTGTATTCTTCTTTCCCCTTCATTTCTAAACCCTGTTCAGTCTTTACTCTGCCCATAACTCTCCATTAGAACCTCTCAGGTCCCACATGACGTCCATGTCATTAGATGTCATGGACGTTTGTCAGTCCTCGTCTTATTTGACCATTCAGCAGCACCAACCTCCATGATAATGCGTTTCCGGTTTTCCTCTTATCTCTGGGACCCTTCTTTCTCTGTATACTTTGGAGATGTGTTTTCCTGTAATTGGCCATCATGTATCAACATTCTTCATTGTTCATTGCTTGACCATCATAGTCTCCACAAAGGTTATTTAATAAATGCTCAACATTAGTCACAATAGCAAAGACATAGAAGCAACTTAAGTGTCCCCCAGTGGTGGTCTCGATAAAGAAAATGTGGTACACATACACCATGGAATACTATACAGCCATAAAAAAGAACAAAATCATGCCCTGTACAGTGACATGGATGCAACTGGAGGCCATTATTCTTGGTGAATTAACACAAGAATATGACATGTTCTCACCTGTAAGTGGGAGCTAAACACTGGGTTCACATGGACATAAAGATGGCAACAGTAGACACTGGGGACTACTAGAAGGGCTGGGTAGGGAGGGGACCAAGGATTGAAAAACTAACTCTGGCTATTATGCTAACTACCTTGACAGCGGGATCAGTTGTACCCCAAACCTCAGCGTAATGAAATATACCCAGGTAACAAACCTGCACATGTACCCTGTGAATCTAAATAAAAGTTGAAATTATAAAAAATAAATTGCTCAGAGCTGCAATAACCATCCAAACAGCAACTTACAAATGTGTATCTTTAGTTAGTAACTCTTTTCCAAGTTCCGGACTGATGTGTCCAAAGTGCCTACAAAATTGTTATTTAATTAGCTAGGCATGGTGGTGTGTTCCTATAGTCCTAGCTGACTTGGGAGGCTGAGGCAGGAGGATTGCTTGAGCCCAGAAAGTCGAGGCTGCAGTGAACCATGATCATGTGATTGCTCTTCAGCCCAGGTTGAGTGACAGAGAGAGAGAGACTATTTCTCAAAACAAAACAAAACAAAAAAAAACTCTCAACATCCCCTCAACCTGTTTTTCATGATGAGACTGGATCCAGAAGAGGAAAACATATCCTTCCAGATATGGTTTTCTCCAAGTTCCTATCTTAGTGAATGGTATCCTCTTATAAAAACCAGAAAACAAGAGTTAACTTTGATTCAACCTTCTTCCTCACTCTTCCATATTCAGTCTTTGATTATGATGTAAACCAAACAGAGTCCATCTTAGATGTGAACCTGACAGACTCCATCTTAGCTTCTCCTTCACTGCCATTCCCTCCTTCAGGTGCACAGCTGGGTCACGCTATACCCAGAACTTTGTAACCGTTGTAACCACAGCTATTGTGAATACCCCTCTTGGTAACCAGCAACTGTGGGAACCTCCTGCCTCCTGGTTTCCAGCTTCCTCAACTTGCTTGTTCTGCTTCTGTAAAATTCCAGTTCAGCCAGACTCCCCCTCCCCTTTCTCCTAGAATAGGTATAAAAAGAAATCACATCCCCCTCATCGGGGCCAAGAGATTTTTGAGCATGAACTGCCTCTTGGTCACCGGCAATAAAGGACTCTCAATGGAAACTCAGAGTGGAGCACTTTCCTTCTAACTTGCTTGAGTATAAAATTAAGCCTTGTCATTTTTACCTTCTAAATAGTTCTAGAATTCAGTCACTTCTCTTCAGTGCTACTATAGTCATTCTCGTCTTTTATAGGTATCACTACTAAAGCCTCCTCACCAGTTTCTTAGGTTCTGATCTTGACCCTGTCTCAATCAAGGGTCATCTTTTTGTGTGATTTTTTATTTGAAATCTTACAGATTTACAGAAAAGTTGCAAGAATAGTACAAGCAATTCCTAATTGCCTTTATCAGTTTATTGGCATTTGAACAAATTTGCTTTATCATTTCCTCTTTATATGTATACACAATTTTTTTCTGACCCATTTGAGAGTGAGATGCAGACATAATGCTCCTCACCCGTAAATGCTTGAGTGTATTTCCGAAGAGCAAGGATATCCTTTGACGTAACCATGGTACAAAAATCAAAATCAGGGAATTTACATTGATAGTATACCAGTGTCTAATCTGTATACCTTATACATATGTCCCTACTTTTACCAATTCATAATTTCACTATGAAACCATTTATAGCAAAAGAAAAAATGGTAATTTCTCGTCCAGAATCTCATGTGGATTCCATCCACACTACATTTAGCTGTCATTTCTTTAGACTCCTTTAATCTGGAAGACTTTCCCAGTTTGTCTTTTATGACCTTGAGGTTTTTGAGAGTGTGGCCAGTTATTTCATATAACGACTTTCAATTTGGGTTTGTCTGATGTTCCCTCGTGATTAGGTTGGGGTTATTGTTTTTGGTAGGAATACCATGCTGATGATGCTGTTTATTATCAGAAGGCATATGGTTCCATTTTCCCCACAGTCATCTCTTAGAAGCACAAATCTAATCTTATCTTACTTGTTTAAAACCTTTCAGTGGTTTTTCATTGCTCTTAGGATAAACACCACACTCATCTCGGCGTATCAGGCTTCATGCCTGCCCCTCCACTACCTTCTTTATACTCTGCCTCTTGCTCTTTGTTTCCGTCTATTAAACAGTTTCAAAGAAATCTTCTGACTCCTTCCTCAGAGCAGTCACATATACTGTTTTTTCAGCTTGGAAGGCTCTATGAGATCATCTGTGACTACAGTTTCAATGTAGGAAGGGCATAATGATGGTGTTCTAGCTGATGGGGACTGGGAGGGAGTGTCTTGGAATCTGCTCAAAGTTCCATGCAAATAATTTTCATGGACGATGCCCATGCCAAGGATGGGTGAGAAGGACTGGAGGAACCTGCTGGCCGTTCACCGTGAAATACTGCACAGCCATAAAAAAGAACAAAATCATGCCCTTTGCAGTGACATGGATGCAGCTGGAGGCCATTATTCTTGGTGAATTAACGCAACAACGGAAAACCAAATACTGCATGTTCTCACATGTAAGTGAGAGCTGAACTTTCGCTATTGTCTCAGGCCCTCCCCCGGTTTCCCCTTGACTCTGCTCCTGTCCAGATGTCAACACAGTCCTCATGTCCCCAGGGAAATCTTTTCATGCTGCCTCCACTTGTCCCCATTAATTTGCATCCTGACTGGATTCGTGTCCCTCGCCTGCTTCCTCGGGAGGAGGGAGTGTTTTGCTCACAGTCCTATTGCCAGCACCTAGTCCTGTCACCGGCATCTTAACATGCAAATAAAGATTCCTAAATCAGTGAGTGAAAAGATGAACACCTCATGTTCCTGCAACACTGCACCCTGTAATGAGGCTCATCCCTCTTTCCTTTTTCTTGAAAGACCTCCTTCACCTTCACTTTCTAGCTCCTATTTTCTGCTCTACTACCTCACTGCAAACTGTCAGAAGTGCATTTTTTGCATGTACCCATCAGAGCTCTTATTTTATTCTGCGTACCCGTCAGAGCTCTTATTTTATTCTGGTGTAATTACTCTCTCCTTATACTAGATTGCAAACTCCTAAAAAGAAAGAATTGTTTATTTACTGTCATACCAACACTTTGCTCTGAGTATTAAGCTTGTTAATCTTTTTTGAATAAATGAATGAATGAATGGACTCATGCCTCTTCCATTATCTTCTGATTATAAAAGTAACACATTTCATACCTGGGTGTGGTCGTATGTACCTGTAGTCCCAGCTACTTGGAAGGCTGAGACTTGAGCCCAGGAGTTCGAGACTGAGGTGGGCTGTGATCACACAAGGGTGTTGTTCCAGCTTAGGTGACAGAGTAAGACTCTGTCTCTAATAAAAAGAAAAAAGAAATTGCGTATAATGTTCAACATTCTTTTCAGTATTTTCCTGGCAATAGAGTACTTGTCTTAGGGTTATGTATTTGCTTATGAGAATAATTTACATATTTTTTTCAGAGTAAACAGTTACTTTAAAAATAGATCTTTATACATTTTTTTCAACTAAAAATTTTAATGCTATCCTTTTTTCCTAAGAAATGTTAGTAAAATAGTGGATGCAAAGATGTGTTATTTACTCATAATTTTTCTGGTACATTTACCCCCCATATTTTATTCAATTTCTTTTTTTTTTTTTTTTTTTTTTTTTTTTTTTTTTTTTTTTTTTTTTTTTTTTTTTTTTTTTTTTTTTTTTTTTTTTTTTTTTTTTTTTTTTTTTTTTTGTAGCATAGTTTCATTCTTTTTACCCAGGCTGGAGTGCAATGGTGAGATCTTGGCTCACTGCAACCTCTGCCTCCCAGGTTCAACTGATTCTCCTGCCTCAGCCTCCCGAGTAGCTGGGATTATAGGCATGCACCATCACGCCCCGCACCTTTTGTATTTTTAGTAGAGACAGGGTTTCACCATGTTGGCCAGGCTGATCTGGAACCCCTGACCTCAGATATTCCACCTGCCTTGGCCTCCCAAAGTGCTGGGATTATAGGTGTGAGCCACTATGCCCGGCCATTTTATTAGATTTCTGTGGAAAGATCTCTATCTCCTTGTTTACGAAGTTTACACAGTCGAACTTTGTAATCATTAAAAGCAAAATAGTAAGTTCCTTCCCCTTTGGTAACTTAAAGTTTACTCTTTATGGTTTATTCATTAACTCATTGGAACACAGTAAGCAAATATTTTCATCTCTATAGTCAGCATCCCTTTGCCGTGTGGTGACGTATTTGCATCCCTTTGTCTTGGGCACTGTTGTCACAACGTGATCGTGATTTCCTTTGAGCATTCAGTCCTATCTACTAGCAGTGGCTCTAACCCAAAGTAACCCCCCAGGTATAATAGATGGCTTTGATGTTATTAAAGAATGTTTTCCAGGAGTTTAAACCACAACACCTGAAAATTTTGCTTTTAAAAACATCAGTTATATTCTGATAAGCAACATACTATTTCTAAACATTTGTTGAGACAGCTAACTGCATCTGTTACCTGATCTGTGTGGCTCAGATGGGGAACACACGGAATGGAGTGTGTGTCTTTTGATCCAGTTCTCTTTGTAAAGGGAAGTGGATATTTACAACCTTAGAGAGTTAACATGCATGAAATGAGACCGGTGTCCGCATTGTCTTGTCCTTACATTTTTATTGGAATGCTTGCTTTCTTAATCTGATCTGATAGCAAACATATTTTTCAAGAAGTAAGAAGTCTTCAAAACATATGACTCTGAAATGAGATGATAATTAAAGCAACTCATGGTAATGGCATAATTTTCTGAAGAGTTAGAGCAAAAAACTCCCAGAGTTTATTTTAAAAAACTTTTTTAGAAACTCCCAGAGTTAAAAAAAAAAAAAAAAAAAAAAGAAGAAGTTTATCATCAGGTGTGATTTATACCAGTCAAATGTGATTCTCTTGGTAGTGATTTTTTTTTTTTTTTGGACACAGGGTCTTGTTTCAAAACAAGGTCATGCTTTGTTGCGTGACACCATGACAGCTCACTGCAGCCTTGATCTCCGGGGCTCAAGCCATCCTCCCTCTTTGGTCTCCCAAGTAGCTGACAGGCATGTACCACCACACCCTGCTAATTTTTTAATTTATTATAGAGACACAACTCCTGGGTTCAAATGATCCTCCCACCTCAACCTCCCAAAGTGCTGGGATTACAGGTGTGAGCCACCACACCCGGCCTCCAGTAGTGATTTTCATTCACTAGTATGAAATCAATATTCTCAATTTTGGATAAGTAAAGGCAAAATGTAAGCAGTTAATCTAGATAAAGGGTATGTGAGAGTCCATTGTATTCACATTCTTGCATCTTTTCTGTAAGTTTGGAATTAATGTCAATATTATTTGCACCAACCTAATAATTAAAAGTTCCCCCTCCCCCAAATCCTTACTTTTTTCTGAAATTAGATGCATGTATATTTTATTCAGATTTTTAACCATTTCTAGAAGATTGACAAATATTCACATATTTATGCTTTTATGATGACTTCATACCTATCATCTAATTACAGACTTAGCCTCTGATGAGATTATTTTAGGAAGAGGAAGAGGGACCATACAGATACTTGGTTTCTGATTATTTTAGTCCCACACCTTTACTTTGCCCTTAACTTCTGCATTACAGATGTTAATTTAATTTCACAGTGAGTGCTGAAATCCTTTTGCCATCCAACATGGAATCCTGATGGGCTTTTTCTTCACACATTGCCTTGGTCATTAAGCTTTCAATTTTCCCGGCATACTGTTTTCTCTACTGAGTTATTGGCACTTACAGCTTCCATTATATTTCTTCTGGTCAGATAGTAGTACACACTTAAATCTTGAGATTACTAGTATTAAATGATTTTATTAATTCAGATTTTTTAAATGTAACATATATATGAAATTGACCTCATCTGCTAGAAGCTGTTCAGTTTAGACATGGTGTTATTTTGTAACACTTGGGAAAACTAGCTTCATTCTCCAGAATTGGAAATTCAAGTCACAGGTTACAGGTGATTAATCCACTTGTAAAGCAGTGAACTCAAAGCATGGACTGGACTGGAATTCAGGTGTTTGGGTTTGTGGCGAATGCTGACCGGTAGATAGTGAGCCTCCCAGTAGGACAGTGTTCTCATCAGAGCTCGTAACCTCTCTGCATCTGTTTTTTCACCCGCAATAAGATGATGCCTGTTCTGTCCTGTCCTAAGGACTGTTGTCAAATACAAACAAGGGAAAGAAGAGGGGGTGATTGGACAACTATAAAGGGCTCTTGTGTCTCATCTTTCTTTTTTCTTTATTATTCTGCATAGGATTTTTTTCGTTTTTCCAAGTTTCTGCTAAACTGTTTGACCTTTTGATATCCTATTGCCACATAATTTTTGAGCTTGATAAAGCATGGTTATTTCTCCTATTTTTTGTTGGTATTTAAGGTAAGCACTACTGCCAGTAATTTTAAACTGTTTTTAACTTTATGGAGACAGTACAGTCACCATGAAATCACAGAACATTATAATCTATTTAGGTTAATTTAATCTTTTATTTTGCAGTCCCAGGCTCTCTAATCTCCCTGGCTGGTCCCTGAAGGATGGAAATGCTTTCTTGGACAAGGTAATGTCTAAGACTACAAACTAAAGCCACCTACACCCAGTGGAAAGCTGTGTTCTCATACCAGAGGCACCCTATAGTAGTGCGACTGATGGCTTTTTTTTTTTTTTCCTCTCTGAAAAACCCTAAGATCTCTGCTGGAGTCTTCAGGACATAGTAACTACTGTTTTTTTAAGTGCCTTTTAGAGAATGTCGGTGTTGGGATTCAGATCCAATTTGCTCACATGTGGAAGTCGAAGTACTTCTGCTGCAAATACCTTTTATCACCACAGAAAGAAAACTATTATTTCTAGAATTGAAATGAGCATTTCAAAGACAGGCTTTTTAAAGAATTCAATCCAGTTCATTTTGTGATTTGAAGGAGTAAAATCTTTTTTTAAAATAACTTCAAAATCCTCAGATAAACTGCCCAGATCATGTAGGGCTTTGTAAAAAGCTTGGGTCTTTTTTGGGTCATGAGAGGCCATGGAAGGTTGTGGAAGGACAGTGACACTGTCAGATGGGACCACTGTGTCCACTGTGTGGGGAACGGTCTGAGGAGCAGAGTGTTTGGCTTCCCGGGCAGTGCCGCCTTGTGCTGGGGGCTGGGGGCAGTGCTCTTAGGTTAATTTGAATAGAGGATCTCCCATGGTGAGATCTGTGATCCTGTTTCAACCTGTCCTGATAGCCTAGAATGGGCAATCTTTATAGATTATTAAAAAAAAAAAACAAAAAAACACAGTTCTAGGAATCTGGGATTTGGAGTCCTATTAGGACTTTAATGACTGACTACGCCTAAAATAAATGGCTTAAATTACTTCTTTCTCTTCAACGCTATTAAATTTTTGACATATCTTTTCGGTAATTCCTCCCTCAGATCAGTAGTTAGACAGTTAACTTAATAAATGAAAGACCAAAGCTACCAAAAATTGTTACAGCTGTAACCTAGTGAAACTTGGTACTAAAATCAGAGGTAGAGAAAGATTGAAGACTGTGAAGCCCACTTGGGCCATGTATTAGTTCCCTAAATCATTCTTCCTTTCCTAGGTTTCACATTTGAAAAACTAAGAGTTTAAAGATGCTTAACATGATTCATCTAAATAAGGCATTTTCTCTTGTAATAGATACTGTTAAATTAAGAGGTGCTCTTTTTACAGAATTAATTCCTGTAACTGCACCCTAACCTCACGTACAAGCCAAATGCATAATCTGAAACCAGATTTTCTTCAGAGCTGACTGTAAAAATTATGTGACATTCAGAAACCTGTGCACCTGATTTCAGCCTGAGTCTCCTGCTGGCTATAAATCATTGTTCCCCGCAGAAGGATCCGAAGCATCCCATTACCAGTGCATTGTGAGCGAAATGACTTGCCATGTGTGTGTGGGAGTATTTCATTAGAAGGGAGTGGTGAATAAAATACAGTGACATTGTAAGTGTTTGGAATGGCAAATATGCTTCTGCAGGCCAGGAAGGATGAGAGCCTTCGAGGAGACTTTATCACATGCCCTATCCTGAAATGTAGGAAGAAGATTACATAGCCAATTTAAGACCAGGCAAAGCTTTGAAATTTCCCATGATTTGTCTTTAATCATTTTTAACCTCATCCTGTGGGAGTGGGGAGTCTTCTCCCAGTAAACCTAATTGCTCATTTGTTTCTGGCTGGCAGGTACATTGTAATTAAGAACTGTGTTCAGTCTCCTTTTGGCTCAGCCTGTCACTAGTTAAATGGTACTCATCTGTGGAGAGGAACCAGAGTGTTGAGGGAAGGCAAGAGGAGGAAATCGTCCATCAGAGTTCTGATATGAGACTTAGAAAATTCAAAAGGATAGTATTACTTAGTCAGTGCCCTATTTTCAGATAAACATTGAGAGTAAAATCCTTCAGACTCCGATACGTAAATATAGATACATGTATATATGGATGTGTACAATATATGTTCAGTGACCATTGGAAACATGATAGAACAAACTTAGAACAGTATCTTTCCCTTTCTGGAAAGAGCAAAGGGAGCTGTCAACCACATTCTCTGTTTTACTGGTTTCATTGTAAAGTCATAGGTAGTTTTAACCTTGATGGTGCAAAAAATTCACTGTGGACTTCAGTTTAAAGTGTCGGTGAGGGGAGAAAGCATTTGTGGCCTTCAGGAGGTATTGTAGCAGCCCATATTGGTAGCCTACCCATATCTCTAAGACGTTGCTATTTCAGTGTCCTCTGTCATCACTCCATCTGCCAGTATCTGTCTGGCTTTGCCTGAGACATTTCTCCTGAGGCTGCACACAATGCAGGAGTTGGTATATAAACATTCCAGGTGGGATAGCTCAGAAGTGTCTGTGTTACACCATTTCTAAATTTCCTCATGGGGATAAGTTCCAGTTGCCCAAAGTAATGTATGGCTCAGTGACAAAGCCATTATGTGTCACCGTCCTTTGCACTGATCACTTCCTCGTTCTCCTGTGTTCACAGCACCTCCCATATAAACTACCTGTTCTCAAGCTCTTTTCTCAGGGTCAGCCTGTGGAGGAATTTAAGACAGGTTTATTAAATCTGGTGGGTCATGGGTGGGGTGAGAAGTTGAACTATATCTCTTTCTTTATAAATACGCTGTTTTCTTTTGAATAAATACATTTGGTTTATAATGCTAAATAAATAGTATGTTCTGCAAGGAAAAACATTACATTCATGGTGGTGATGATGGTGGTGGTCATGGTGGAGGTGGTGGCCGTGAAGGTGGTGGTGGTGGAGGTGATAGAGGTGATGGTGGTGGTCATGGTTGAGGAGGAGAAGGCAGAGGAGGTGGTAGAGGTGGTGGAGGTGATGGTGGTGGTGGTGGTCATGGTAGTGGAGGAGGATGTGGTGGTCGTGGTGGAGTAGGTGGTGGTAGAGGTGGTGGAGATG